>CM064486.1:56525171-56785892 GCA_032716605.1 Paralithodes platypus | reverse complement strand
AAGTGCACAGGCGGGGACTTAACATTAAATATAAAGGAAAAAAATCCTAGAACTCTCCAGGAGGCAGCAGAAATGGCTGACCGCCGACTGTCATTAATTCGAGGGTGCGGAGCAGCAGCTAGGAGTGAGTCGGGTGCAAAGGATCGTACCCCTCCCCCTCCCAAGAATTTTGATACACATAAATACACAAAACCATGTAGCACTGACAATAAAACTGAACATAAACCAAATACCGTCCCGTATAAGAAGTCTAATGGTACCTCCCACTCACAAGGGAAACCAAAGAGTAAAGAGTGCTTTGCATGTCACAAGGAGGGTCACTTTGCAAATGCTTGTCCGAACAAGCCACCAAACAAGGTTGTGTCATTGGGCCGCAGCATAGGGGTGTCGCCTATATCTTCTGAGTTTGCCAAGGGTAGTTCGTCAGAGGTTGGGACACAGCCTATGTTCAAGAGTCCGGAAGGCTCGAACCCTGTCCGCGACGTCTTTGGGGGTCATAGAGGGCATGGTTTTGTGAGGTGGGCTGGCGAAAGGCGAGGAGTTAGGCTATAAGCAAGGGCTTCTCAGACCTGGTTAAGGAACTTTACTGGTAGACCGATTAACGCTGCTCGGGTGGTCGGTAGTTCAGGGGATCAATGCTACGAAGTCCTACCCGCTGGTGCGGATGGAGCTGGAGGTGGGTGGTGTGGCGAAGGAGCTGGATTCGGAACATAGAGAACTTGCCTGTTGGGGGCGTCGACCTCATCCTCGGCAACGACTTTGCGGTGCCTGCTTCTAAGGTTTCACCCTTGGTCGTTGCCGAGAAGGCGGCCGACGTTAGTAGGGAGGAACAGGAGGTGGGTTGAGAAGTGTAGCGTACAAATCATGGCGTTTGTTGTGACGCGTTCTCAGACATCCGGAGCCTTGCAGCCACCACCTCAGTCTATCAAACCGCGGAGGAAAGGTCACAAGAAAACGGGAAGTGTTGGTCAATTGGAGAGTTTTGAGCTGGCCGTGTTTCTTGGTGACTCATTATTGGCCCTTATGTTAGAGTCTGGAGAGGCCCTGGGGCCTGTCACCGCTAGTGCAGGTGCCGGGCAGGAAGAGACTCTGCGACAGCATCGTTATGCGCAGCATGAGGAAAGATGGCTCAGCGGGACATTGGAGGTGGAAATAAATTATTAAGATGAACTTGGATAATCTCGCAACTGCTGATATAGTTCCTTGCAGCTGGAAGATCCTGAAGTCAGGGCGTGTGGTAATGGTGCTATCGAACTGGACAGCGATGGGGATGCGCAGCCTGGTGATTTTTTCTTGTCCGAGGGGATCTTGTATCGGAGACATCAGGATCCCAAGAAAAAGTGGGATGGCGGGTCAGTGGGATGGCGGGTCAGGATTAGTGGACCAGTTAGTAGTACCGAGGGTGTGCCGTGAGAGCTTATTGAGATTAGCTCATGATGTGCCTTTGCAGGGCACCTGGGGGCACGTAAGACGGAGGCAGCTCTGAGCAAGCTTTTCTGGTGGCCTGGGTTAAAGGCGAGTGTCGTGTCATGGGTGTCACAGTGTCACACTTGTCAAGTTGTTGGGAAACCCAATCAGGTCATCCCGAGAGCCCCGTTACAACCCATCCCTGTCATTGGGCCGCCCTTCAGCAAAGTAGTTATCGATATGGTTGCCCATTGCCCCCCACTAGTGCCGGGAATAAATTTTTACTAACTGTAATGGATGTAGCAACACGGTATCCAGATGCTTACCCCATGCGCAACGGGATGGCTAAGACTGTTGTCAAAAACCTACTTGTCTATTTCTATCGTTATGGCTACCCTCAGGAGATCCAGCCTGATCAGGGATCCAATTTTACTTCTGCTCTGTTTAAGCAGACCATGCAGCAACATGGGATAGTGTCTGTGGTGTCATCTGCCTACCATCCCGAGAGTCAGGGAATTTGGAAAGGTGGCACTCGACTCTCAAGAGTATGTTGCGGTGTTATTGCATGGAGAATGGGAAGGACTGGGATCTAGGTCTCCCATACGTTTTATTTGCTGCGAGAGAAGTACCTGGGGAGAGCTTGGGATTTAGCCCGAACGAGTTGGTTTTTGGACACAGGGTCAGGGGGCCCCTCCACATAGTCAAGGAGATCTGGGAGGGAGTCACAAAGCCATGCTCGCTTCTAAAGTATGTAGTTGAAAGCCGTGAGAGAATGCTAAAGAGCTTGGAGGTAGCAGGTCGGAACCTTAAGAGTTCACAAGCTCAGATGAAGGACAGATACGACCAGAAGGTGAAGCTGAGGGAGTTTGAAGTAGATCAGGAGGTACTGATACTACTGCCTCTGGTGGGACACCCCTTGTCTGCCAAGTATTCTGGTCCGTATCGGGTTGGTAGGAAGGTTTCTGATCTGGACTATATAGTAGCTACTCCTGATCGTAAGAAAAAGAACCAACTTTGCCATGTAAATCTGATGAAAGCGTAGTGAGGCGCCCCTCCGAGCCTCTCACTGTCCCGGTGTTGATCTGCAGCGATCGTGGTGGAGAAGGAGGAAGGGACAGTCAAGCTGCGGGGAGGATAATTGGGATTGTCATGTTTCCGCGGATCAGTGGGCGGGGAATTCTAGACAAGTGGCTCACGAGTTGATATTGCACCTGCCTGAGCAACAGCGAGTGCTGTGCAGCACTTGTTTGATTCAAACCCAGCTGTTTTCGCGGAGCATCCTGGCCTCACTACTCAAGCGGTGCACGATGTCGATGTTGGGGACCACTCGCCCTTTAAATCAGTGCCATACTGTGTTCCCCCTATTAAATTACCAGTACTTAGGGAAGAGCTGGAGTATATGCTGAAACGTGGGCTGATTTCTGAGGGTGCAGTAAGGTGGACTTCCCCAGTCACACTGCAGCCCAAACCAGATGGCAAGGTGCGGTTTTGTATAGATTTCCGCAGGTTGAATGGTTTAACTCCCACAAATGCCTACCCTCTCCCTCGCGTGGACGACAGTGTGGATAAGATAGGAAAAGCCAAGTTCCTCACTAAGATAGACCTTGTTAAGGGTTATTGGCAAGTGCCCTTGTCTGAGCGAGCGCGAGAGGTGTGTGGGTTTGTGGAGGACGGTGCCACATATCGTTGCCATGTTATGCCATACGGGCTGAAAAATGCCCCTGCAACGTTTCAGAAATTAATGAACGACATTGTAGCCGACATTCCCAACTGTACGGTGTACCTAGATGATGTCATAATATACGACGATGATTTTTAGAGTCACTGTGCTCACATCGGACAGCTTTTAATAAATGAATGAAGCAGGTTTGGTGGTAAACCTGGGTAAGTGCGATTTTGTCAAAGCCACAGTTTTGTACCTGGGGTTCGGAGGTGGGGATGGGTCACGTGTGCCCTCCACAGACAAAGATCAAAGCCATCGATCAGTTTCCCCAGCCTACGACTAAGAAACAAATCATGCGGTTTCTAGGTATGATAGGCTATTATCGTCGCTTCATCAAAGGCTATTCGACTGTACTTGCACCTTTAACTGACTTATTAGCGAAGGACAAGAAGTTCCGGTGGTCTCCTGAGTGTGCAGAGGCGTTTTCCTTGGTGAAACACCTGTTATGTACCCACCCCATACTCAGGGCCCCGGACTTCAGCAGACCTTTTCAGCTGGCGACTGATGCCAGTGGCGTAGGGGCTGGGGCTGTCTTGTTACAGACAGATGATGAAGGTTATCGAACATCCAGTGAGTTTTTACAGTAAAAAATTAAATAGTGCACAAAGGAATTACTCTGTAATTGAAAAAGAACTCCTGGCGATAGTGCTGGCACTCAGGCACTTCGATGTATATGTTCCTGCTTTCGGACCAGTCGTAGTGGTTTATACCGATCATCACCCTCTGAAATTCTTGAATCAGTTTCATAACCGGAATATGAGGCTGACCAGGTGGTCACTCATGCTTCAGGAGTATAATCTGGACATACGCCATATTGCCGGTTATGATAACGTGATAGCGGATTGTCTATCAAGGGTGGATGATGTTGGTTAGACTGCCACAGGATTGAGGGTTGAGTGTGGAGGAAAATAGGCTGTCACTGTAGTTCAGCCGAAAAAAACAAATTAAAAAAGCAAAAACCTTATAAAACTCTTTATTTTTATAACGTGTAGAATTTTGTATAAGATGTTGTAGCAGTATCTAAGTTGAATGTTTTCGCTTATTGTCGCTACGTTAGTTGAACTTGCTCGGTGGAGCGCAACAGTCTTTATTTTTTTTATATATAGTGCCTTGTGTCGCAACAGTGTGTGGTACTATGAGAAGCTTTCTGTTAGATATGAAGAACATTTGATATTAAACTTTCTGATAAGAACAAGTGCATTGCAATATTATACATGTTACCTAAATTTCATAAAAGACCTTATAAATATCGCTTTATTGCCGGAGCAAAATTTGCTACCACTAAAACTCTATCAGAACAAGTCGTAAATTGCTTAAAATACATTAAAAGTACTCATAAAAGATATTGTAATACCATCATGAGAAGAACTGGCATTAACTATTATTGGAGTGTTGACAATTCGTTAGAAGTTATTGATAAAATAAATACCATGCCGAAAGTTACCTCGGTACATAGCTTCGACTTTTCAACTTTGTATACCAATTTGCCTTTAGATTTAGTATATTCAGAGCTTTGCTTTATTATAGATTTGCACTTTGACAGGTTCGTTAGGAATGGTAATTATTTCATAAATGTTTATACATATTTTAATAATGCATCACTTAGCTCTACTCCCACTAGTTCTGTATATTTTGATAGAACTAAACTTAAATATTCCTCCTTTTCAATACTTATGTTAGATTCGGGCCGTACATTTTCAAACAAATATTAGGAATTCCTATGGGTGGAAATGCTAGCCCTTTAATTGCAGACTTATTCTTGCTTGCTTTAGAATTTAAATATATAAAAGACTTAGTTGACAGTAGCAAGAAAAATAAAATCCCAGAAAAATTAGCACTTGCTAAACTGTTAAGTAATAATAGTAGATATATTGATGATATTCTTGTTTGCAATTTGTTAAATTTTAATCAAGTTGCTAAACTTATTTACCCTAATTCTATTCCCCTCACACAATGTAACGTAAATTATAAAGTTGAAAATTTTCTTGATATAAATATAGAGATTGTTAATGAACAGTGCATACTTAAAGTATATCACAAAGTTGATGATTTTAATTTTAACGTAATAAACTTTCCTTTCCCTATTAGTAATATCGATAGTAAAATAACTTATAATTGTTTTTATTCCCAATTAATAAGATTTTGTAAAATCTGCACTAAAGTAGATGACTTTTGGGCTAGAGCTAGGTTACTATACAGACTCTTAGTGGACAGAGGTTTTGAGGCAAGTAAATTGTTCCATAAATTTAATCTTTTTAGGGTCAATTATTGTGACTGTATTCTAAAATTTGACATCAATAATTGTAATCAAGCATTTTTAACTTGAAGTTTCTTGTATAACCTCTGCTTACTTTTTGTCTATTTATTGTTTTTTGTCTGTATTTATTGTTTATCTTTTTCTTTTTCTATTATTAATATTAATATTGATGATTTTTTAAATTTATTGTTCTTGTTAAAAGAGTACTCTTTGTTTAAATCTGTTGTTACTTCATATTTTGCAATTATTTGTCTTTATATTATATGTATTCATTGTCGATAGTATCAATTGCTTACTTTTGCGATTTCCTTAGTTTATTTGTGCTATAAATGTAGGTTATTTGTAGGGTAGTTATTGATAGGGGTCACTTGAGGCATGCTATGCTTACAGGTACCTACCCGATAGCACTATCGTTAGTGAGTGCTGTACTGTATTTTATATATTATTTTGTAATAGTATAGATATCTTATCAATATTTGTATTTTGTACTATTGTTAATGTCTTGTCATGTTGCAAATTTGATTTTAAATAATATTTTGACATTTAACATTTAGTTTCTTTATTCATGCAGAGTTAGTAAAATTTGCCATTACGTCCCGGACTTCCCAAACTTGACTAATTCCTTTAACGTGACGATAGTGCGTTGTTATATGTGCGATTAGTTTGCTTGGGAAACAGATTAACTTGCTCATGTAGTAATGTACACCCTATGTGGTGGATTGTGTTCTTTTATTTAATAATTTTCATTTTAGTAAGCGTTGTTTCCACATAGCGATTTTGATAATTTAATTTGACTTTATATTGTCCTTGTCCCAATTTTGGTTTGTTTAGTTTGCAAGTTTTACATTTTAATCTTGGGGGAGGTGTGACGCTTCTGCATAGTAGCCACGTGCGGGCATGCGCGCACGTCGGCTGCCCAGCCATTTAGAAACCCCTAAATGGGTAAAGCCGGCCGGCCGGCTTTTCCTTAGTATATATCCTACGACAATGTAACTAATGTCTGGGATATTCTTATGTTGTTTCACAGCTTGTAGCTGCCCTTATTCTTAACCAACGCATCTTAGTATATTTTATTCTCGATAGTTGATTGTTTCATTATAATATATAAGATGTATGTCTAGTGAGAGTGGGAGGAGACGAGCGGGAGAGAGAGACCGGCTGGGGGACGTTGCTTCGCGCGGAGAGTCCAGCTTGGGACGAGCCTGATGTTGCCATATGCATTTGATCGCAATGTTAGGCTTAGTTTTGACTCACGCAAGGGGTAGAGGATTTTGACCCGGCAACTGTGTTGAGTGTTGCCAATAGCATGGGATGTATTTCGCATGCCTAGGGTGGGGTCCAGACAGATTCAAGACTCAGAGCTCACCTCACTGTCGTACCCTTCGGACCCCCTTGATATCTATCCCTCTCAACCCCACTTAGAAACTTTCTCTCTTACTTTGTATACCTTCCTTTCCACTACTTCACCAATCTATTTAATTATCCCATCCCCTTGATAGACCTTATATCTATTATTGTATTAACGACGAGCTCTCAGATAATTAGATAGGATTTTGGGCTTTATGCAGAGATGTAATTGTTAATGAGACCTAGGAAGCTTTTTTGTTGTCTCATATTTGGTGGTTTCATGCTTGCTAGTGTGTTCTTGTGTCAGGTTAGCAGGGGCTAGACCGGAGGGGAGGCTTTTTGCGATCCTTTAAGTAAAGTCTGCTGGTGCGAGTCCTGTGGACCCGCACGACTTTACTAGGATACCCGTGGGAGTCTGGGGGCATTTTCTTGTCTGTGTCCCTGTGTGTCTAGTGTTGTGTTGTGTGAGGGCCCTTGCCTAGTCCACTCAGCACTGCGCTAGCACGTTTTTTCGCCAGGAGAGAGTCAGATACTTGCGATCTGAGTCTCTCAAGAGAGCACCCTTTCAATTAGAGTAATTTGGTGCACAGACTTGGGAACGTCCCTAGGCTAGAGCAGGTGGCTCAGCCCGGGTATCCGAAGCCTATATCCTTCCGGCTAGACCTCTGCCGCCTGACAGATTAACAGCTAGGGGTTTATCATCTCTGTATGCTTGTTATTGTGCCACAGTTTACCGTTTTTGTGAGCATTGTGAGTCAGGGTGTGGCTTAGAGACTCTGTCCGAGCAGGCTTGCCTGACTAAGAGTGAGAAGCACACCTGTATGTGGTTATGTTGCGAGTTGCTGCCTTTATTTAATTATACCTATGCCATTATACACTGTATGGTCTATCACTAGTATTTATTCCTGCTTATGAGTTAAGAGTTCTCTAAATCCGTAACATACTTTCTTTGCTAAGCATCAGATCCTACAGTAGCCGCATGCAGTTTAGAAACCCGCATCTTGTCTACCTGTACGATGTTTTGAGGACTGTTTGCTTTCACCTTCTTTCACGCAGGGGTGATTAGTTGTATTAATTAACGTAACGTTAAATGTACTTTCTTCTAGTTTGTTATTAAATTGTTTCTGCAATTTAATTCCGTTATCTATCTTTTCCTTGAAGCTTTAAGTCAACTTAATTGTGGAAAGTACTTAGAATATACGGAGTAGAGGGCAAGTTGCTGAAAGCAGTGAAGAGCATGTATGAGGGTGCAAAGGCGGCAGTACGTGTGGAGAGTGAGCAGAGCGAGTTCTTTGACCTGAATGTTGGTTTGAAACAGGGGTGTGTGATGTCCCCGTGGTTGTTTACTGTATATATGGATGGAGTCATGAAAGAAATACTATCAAGAGCAGTGGATGTTGGTGTATCGCTGAAAAGGGAGGGAATTGAGTGGAAGCTACCTATACTGCTGTTTGCGGATGATACAGTTCTGATGAGTGATAATGAATGGGAGTTGCAGGGTCTGGTAAATGAGTTTGGAACAGTGTGCGAAAACGGAATTTGAAGGTAAATACGGGGAAGAGCAAGGTTATGGTCTTCGAAAGGGGTGAAGTCACAGAGTGTGAGGTGAAGCTGAACGGTCAGGCTATGGAGATCGTCAACTCTTTTAAGTATCTGGGCAGTGTGTTGAGTAAAGATGGGACTATGGATGAAGAGGTGCGGGAGAGGGTACAACAGGGGAAGAGGGTTGTAGGAACGCTAAAAGCAGTAACAAGAAATAGGGTGGTCAGTATGGAAGTGAAGAAGTCCTTGCATGACAGTGTGGTAATCCCGACACTGACTTACGGAAGCGAAGCATGGACGTTGGTTGAGAGACTCAGACCAAGAGTGAGAGCAGTGGAAATGAATTACTTAAGGAGTGCGTGCGGAGTTACATGGAGGGATAGACAGACTAATGAGGAAGTAAGAAGGAGGTGTGGTGTGGAGGTAGATGTGCTGGAAAGTGTGAAAAGGAACAACTTGAGATGGTTCGGCCATATGGAACGTATGGAAAGCGAGAGAATGACTAAGAGGGTGTACGAGAGCGAGGTGGAGGGACAGAGGGGGAGAGGTAGACCGAATATGAGGTGGAAGGATGGAGTGAGGAACTACATGAACGAAGGCGGTGCTGGTTGGGGGGAGGGGCGTCGACTGACTGGGGACAGAGGTGCATGGGGGCGGTTCGTTCGTGGCCACCCCTTCGGGGATCGCGGCGTCAGGCAATAATAAAAAAAAAAAATTGTGTGATCTTTTATATAGCCTGCTTGACTATCAGCAGTCTATACTGCGTGCACCCTGTAACCAAGTCATAGGATACCTCGTTGTCCAGGCAGGACTCTTGACGGTTTAGGGTGGTTTGTTGCCTGGGTTTATAGATAAGGGTTGGATCTAGCGTTTTCCGTTGTTGCTTGTTGCCGCATACCTAGTCCAATAGAAAGAGCCCAGTGTTTATATATCCCAGGACGTAACAAGAAGTCCTTGCATGATAGTTTGGTAATCCCGACATTGACGTACGAGATTGAATCATGTACGTTGTTGGAGAGACACAAACCAAGAGTGAGAGAGGTGGAAATGATTTACTTGAGAAGTGGGTGCTGAGTTACATGGAGGGATAGACAGACGAATGAGGAAGTACGAGAGCGGTGTGGTGTGGAATGTAGATGGGCTGGAGAGTGTGAAAAGGAACACCCTGAGAATAATTTAGCCATGTGGAACGTATGGGAGCGAGAGAATGACTAAGAGAGTGTACGAGAGTGAAGTGGAAGGACAGAGAGGGAGAGGTAGACTGAGAGAGAGGTGGAAGGATGGAGTTAAGAATTATATATACGTGAAAGCGGTGCTGGATGGGAGGAGGAGCGTCGACTAATTGGGGACAGAGGTATAAGGGGGCGATTCATTCAAGGCCACCCCTTCAGGGATCACAGCATCCGGCAATAGATAGATAGATAGATCATAATCTAGCCTAACTTACCACTGGTTCTAATTATGCCATCATATCACCTAAGCACACTTTCTTCAACCTTTTGATTTATATATACAGTATATTTGTCTCTACTGGCAAGTGTATCTCTGTTTCTCCATTTATTTATTGAAACCCTAATTCTTTTCTCTCTATGTCATTGTTCACTATTCGTGACTAGACTAATCATAATACAGTATAACTATTCCACACTATACTTGATTTTTTCCAGCTGATACTTGAGAATCGTGGATGTGGAAACTGCGCGGTAATGTCCCGTGATTAATTGGAGTGAATGTGTTTTATTTCGTAGGTTGTTTGTGATAAACATTAAAATAACTGTTTCAATGTAATTATTGACTCATCATATCTACAAAGTATAATAGTGTCTTCTATTATAAATCTCATAAATGCCGTTTAGCATTGATATTTTGCAATACAAGCAGGCATTAACCAAACATGCATCTGTACTAAAGTCAACTGACGCCCAAACAAACACTTTCAGTTCAGTACACTAATTTTATTTGAAAATTAAATGACATTTGACTGTTTAAGTGCATATAAAAAGGTAGTAAAACACTTTAGTACATGTAATATAAGGCAAGTACTACATTTAAAGTGGCCTACAAGTTCATGGAATTATTAAATGTAGTGTTGGGGGAGGGGGGAAGTGCTTGGAACAGCCGTTCCTGAGGCGGGAAGTTTAAATCTATTGACCAGACACTGTTATCAAGCTTTTCACTCAGGGGTATATTCATGGGTATACACATACAGTATATATGTTTAAACAGTCAAATGTCATTTAATTTTCAAATAAAATTAGTGTACTGAACTGAAAGTGTTCGTTTGGGCATCAGTTGACTTTGGTACAGATGCATGTTTGGTTAATGCCTGCTTGTATTGCAAAATATCAATGCTAAACGGCATTTACGAGATTTATAATAGAAGACACTATTATACTTTGTAGATATGATGAGTCAAATAATTACATTGAAACAGTTATTTTAATGTTTATCACAAACAACCTACGAAATAAAACACATTCACTCCAACCAATCACGGGACATTACCGCGCAGGTACCACATCCACGATTCTCGAGTATCAGTTGGAAAAAAATCAGGTATAGTGTCTTATTTCCATAAACTATTCTAGTGTTGGCACTTCATTTCAATTATATAATTACAGTAATGTACAGTACTCTGATGGCATAAAATATATGTTTTACCATTACAGGAATTACGGTAGATATTTTTTCCATCTACCAGTATAATGTTAAATAAATACAGTTCAGAATATTTATTGTCACAATACTCCACCCTTGTGGGAGCTCAGGATGACCCAGAAATTGTGAGACAAGGAAAATTAAATTTTCCCACCAAGTGCATAAAACCCTGGAAAATCATCTTTACTTTCACAATTACATAACCTCGATTTACATGGGGATATGTTGTGTTTATTTACATCAAGAACAGTATCTAAGGAAGTCACATATTAAAGACCTTTACATACATTGGATGTGTTGTGTTACAGTTTAGACATTTTGTAGTTTTGGTGGGAAAGAGCGACGATTGTGGGTATAAACAATGGAGCAGTAGTGTTTTTGGTTTTGTTTTTCATTTTCTTATTGCTTATACGCTTTTCTTATGTTTAAGTACGTGTTTGATATGTGAGGTACATATATGACCATATTTACCCATACATGACTACTTGAAAGTCTGGGCCTACTAAAACTAGTGTGGGAAATTCAAATAATATTATGAATTCCAGTTGATTTATTGAATTCTGGTACAAAACCTTCAGGAAGCATCTTCACAATTCATTAGTTAATGCTAACTAGTAATGTTAGTCCAATCAACTGCAACTCCAAAATGTGAATGCATTGAGAATAATAAACTTCAAACAGGTATCACTAATTACTTTATTTGCTGCAACAGAGTGTGTGTGGGTGTTCTTGCCGTGGCGTGCTGGGCGGTCAGCTGAAACACTGAGGACAGCAGCTGTTGCGTGTATGGCCGCTACTTGTAAGGTCACCCTCACACACTACCAACATATGGACCAAGGTATCAGTTAACTTTGTACAGTTTGGTTAGTAGGCTGACAAACAAGATACTATTCAATTCCAAGCCTAGGACAGACTGCCTTTTCTTACGTGTAATCTATTTACGCGATCCTCAAAGTACACAATTTAGTAGTAGCCTCGGAGTATCCAACGTAGTGCTTTATACTGTACACTGTATAATTTTGCCCGCTTCAAGAGCGGCCAATTTATCAGAAATTACTTGTGCGATTAACCAATATCTTTCTGAGATGTTTTTTTTATTGGTTTTAGGTAGTTTTTATCATTATACAGTATTGTGTCACAGGCCGTAGCTCGATTGGTAGACTGTTCGCCTGCTAACCGTGAGGTTGACGGTTCGAGCCTCGGGCCAGCCAGTGTGTTATTGGCAGACGTCAGTGCTGTTGGTGAACGGTGCGGTCTAGAAATCTGTGGCAACTATTCAATAAGTCCCTGATTCATCCGGGCACCCACCCTAGCCTTGCTATTCAGCAGGGAGTGTATGGTGGTAAAAACTGCATCAGTAAACTCTCTTGTTTGGCGTTCTTAGTAGTCTGAAAAAACGGCGCCAATCGCGATTTCGCCAGACACTCATTGGAAATTAAATGGGAAAAAATTATAGTAGTCTTTCGTCACCCCTAAGTTAGCATATTTTACCCTTTTTTAGTATTTTTAATCACAAATTTCTGAATACTAACTATAGTACTGTACATGTCAATTGAAATAATTAAAAGGATATTAAGACTCACCAGAAACATTTAAAAAAGTGTTTTATTTAATTAGGGCTAGGCCTATATTGTTTGTTTGCTTCGTCTTTCTACTGGGTGTCCGCCTCATTGTTGTTCCTCTCGTCATTGTCCGCCTCATTATTCTTCTCTTCTTTACCATGATAGTTATTTTGGGCCCTAAGGTCCTCCCTAGTCAGCTATCTAAGCACCTCAGTCCTCATGGCTTGCCTCACGAAGCCTTCAAAGCTGAGGATCGTTGATATAGACACGTCGCCATATTGGGCCAAGTCGCATTTCTTCTTCTTCTTGTTGCCGCCGAAGGTACATTCCTGGCGAACCTGAACCATGTTTTTTTTTTAGTTCTTTTAAGGCTATGAACAAAAAATACTGCCTCTTGGAATTGTTTTGTTTCAGTTATTATATCACTCACAAAGGCATAAAAAGTGATGCAAAGTAAGTTAAGTATATTTCTTGTTCTGCACATCTTTCCTAAAATTCACTTTGGGCTTTTCAGAAACAACTGCACCACCACTCGGTCCCACGGCTACCATTATCCATATTGGGAGGTTTGACGCCTCCCAAATACCGAATAAGGAAAACCTTCTATTTGGTAGTAACCTCGTAGTATCCAACGTAGAGCTATACATACATACATACATACATACATACATACAAGTTTAAAGACCGTTTGTCCACAGAAGCTGTGGTTACAGTCTCACGTCCTAAATGGCAGCTTAGGGCCGCCTGTGTTGTCAAGTTCTTTATTTTGAGATCGGACCGGAGTACCCGAGCCCACGTCATTCTAGGTCCACCCCTATGCGCAGCTCCCCCCAAGTTCACAGTCCGGCATTTCTTCACCCAGTTCTGATCATCCATTCACTCCACATGTCCAAACTAACCATACTATATACTATTGTATAATTCCGCTCCGCTCTGGGAGAGGGTATTATCGTAACCACTTAGCGTGATTAATCGATAACATCTACTGTAGAGTAGCACCTACTTTCTCTACTAGGGACGTTGTACACACTTTGAGGCCACTAGTTTAAAGAAAAAACGAAAATATGGGTGAGAAGAGAAGAGAAAGTTGAAGAATTTTGCCCATCCGCCATCTAGGCTCCTTACGGCATCTTCGTGCGTCTCCCGTGTAACCCGGCCGGGTTTATTAGATTATCCAGGTATCAAGTGAAATAGACTAGATTGGATGGGCAGGGGTACGGCGTGAGGGAGGGATACTATGACGGATACTACGAGGCTACTACCAAATAGAAGGTTTTCCTTATTTGGTATTTGGGAGGCGTCAAACCTCCCAATTTAGTAGTAGCCTCTACGTCTCCAACGTAGAGCTAGAGTACCAAATTGGAGGTGGACATCCAAGCTGCAAACCAAAACTTTAGCCATTAGTGAAGAGATCAAGACCAAGAAAAGACAGATATAAACAAGAGAGTTTATTTAAAAGAGTGTACTGACACGTGCATATTAAGAAAGTCAGAACAGTCACGTCAAGTTCAATGGAGATCTTAGCCTAAGACAAAGAATGATGTATGTCATAAAGATGATTATGAACAACAGGATGCCCCCACCCCCTGAAAGACAGTATGAATACCCAATTCCAGAAAGAGTAAAGACATACACATGCATGAGAACATTTAGTATAGTATGTAGAGTGTGATCCACAATAATGATAAGTAACCAGCACTTAATTATTTCCTGAAACAAGGAGGTATGAGGCATAGACATACCGAAGTACAATGAAAGAGACTTAATATTAGAATAAGGCAATTCTTAACCTAGGTAAGAAAACATAGAAAATGTAAACTTAAGAGTAGATTAACCCCTTAATCCTAGGTACTAAGTGCATGTACTTAATAATACCCCCCCCCCCCAAATGGAAAGGAAAGGATAGTAGGAGCAACACAGACTGAAGGAACAGTACAAGTAATACCCCTAGTGAACCCTTTGGCCCAACGCAACACAAGGACGACCCGGCCTGCCCGTGGACATGGACAGATAGGAGGAGACAAACGTGTTGTGGGAAGACCACAGCCCTGTGTCGGAAATGTCAGCTAGTGAACAATTATTCAGAAAACGAATCGTAGCAGCATACGATCGTATGTCGTGAGCCGACCCTTGAATATTAGGATTGCTGGCACGAATAACCTGACACAGGCGAAGTCCCACAGCACGTTTGTCGAGTCTCCTACCGGTCTTTGGTGCCACCCACAGCGCAGCTCC
Organism: Paralithodes platypus; assembly: GCA_032716605.1. NCBI lineage: Eukaryota > Metazoa > Arthropoda > Malacostraca > Decapoda > Lithodidae > Paralithodes > Paralithodes platypus. The sequence goes on along the minus strand of CM064486.1, from coordinate 56,771,161 downwards.
CGACACTGGCCTGGCGGAGTGTACATACGTATGCAAAGCTTTCACCGGGCATAGCGTATGATGAACACGTCCTCGTTTTAAAGCCGGCACAATGAACGGCTTAAAAACGTGCGCCTCACGTTCATTCTTAGCCACAAAATGAACAGACGGAGCCAAAGTGACCGCCCCGAGGATAGGAGAAAATCGCAAGCAATTCTGGTCCCTAGACATGGCAGCCAACTCCGAGACTCTCTCTCCCGTAGCTAACGCAAGAAGAAACAATGTCTTTTCAAGTAAGTGCTAAGGTGTTGGGTTGGTAGTGTAAATGGGTGTAGATAGGAGTTTGAGAGCTTCCGCCAGAGACCACTGAGGGGGAATCTGACGCGGGGGTGGCCTAAGCCTAAAGCAGGCTTTCATGAAAAAATCCAGCTCACGCTGAGGTCCGGCCAACCCCGTTAAACGCTCAAAAGGCTCCCGTATACATACATACATACATAAAATTTTAAGACTGAGTGTTCCACACATAAGTGCAGTTTCAGTCTCTTGTCCTAATGGCGACGTTCCAGGCAACCCTGTTAAGGGCTGCTTCACTTGTCAAGTTCTTGGATTTGAGATCGGCGCGTATAGTCCGATTCCAGGTCTTCCTCGGTCCACCCCTTGGTGCAGCTCCCTCCACAATCACGGACCTGCATTTTTTCACCCAATTTTGTTCATCCATTCTCTCCACATGTCCATACCATCCCAGTCTACTTGTACGCATCACCTCGCTAATACTCTTTATACCTAAACGTCTCCTCAGCTCAACATTTGTTATTCTATCCTGTATGGCAGACAGGTGGTTCCTAAGGGTGTTGTACATGTTGTGCCGGGATTCAAACAAAAAGTTAAGATAGTGAAACACCAATGCAACTGATGGAACTGTTTGGTCAGTGTCATTAATCCATTTAGTAAAACTTTTCCAGTGAGACTCGTAAGTCTTCCATGTAGCCTTTGTCCAATGCAGATTAAACTTGTCTGTTAAGATTCTTCCAAACTCAGGGAGCCACCCTGCCTCGCAAACATTCACGATGCAAATGCCAACGAGGTCCCTAGTTCTCCAATTGACCCCAAGTGGAAGTCTGAGACCAACAGAGGAACGGGACTCGGACACCATTGCTTCAGCTGAGCGTACCAGGCTTGCGCCGGCCAGAGGGGCGCGACCAACCAAACCCTGCCTCGGTACTCTCTCAGCCTGTGGAGGACTTTGCACATGCAAAGTGCGTCTGGTGGTGGAAACACGTATATTGACTGCCACCTGTTCCAGTCCTCACTGAAGGCGTCCGGCCCACCCGCTGAAGTGCGAGTCCAGCAGGTCAGGAACACAGGCAACTTGTTCGTCTCGTGGGAGGAGAACAAGTCTACCTGTGGAACACCCACAGATCACCTACATCAAGAAACCAAAATCCTCAAAGTCAAAGACCATCTGGACATGAGAGGCACTCAATTCCTGGCAGCAGCCTCCACGAACCAAGACCACCCACTAAACTACATGGCAACACACCCACAGACACCAAGAAATATCAAAACAACACCCAGCACACGGTATCACATACAATTATTGGCCTCTCTCCCTCCCTGCCCACCCCGAACCAACTTCCAGAAGCACATCCATACTCATATCTCTCACCGATCCATCCACTCACTCACAGACAACACGCAGCTGCATGCACGACCTCCCGAAATCCATCCTTCCGAATCCTCCCTTCCTCGCGAGGACAGAGTCCACCTGGCCAGACTGAGATGCGGACATCATCCAGCTCTCCTGAGCTATCAGAAGAGACTGGATGACTCCGTTGTCGACGCCTGTCCGGGATGTAACACAGCACCCCATACCATTAAACACATCATAGAAGACTGCATTTCACACAACCACTTACGCCAACAACACAATCTACACTCAATGAGAGCTCTGTGGGAAAGCCCGATCGTGGCCATGGCCTTCCTCAGGGACTCGGGGCTGTTCGGCCAGGCAGCTTAGGGAACAACAACAACAACCTGTGGAACACTCCAGGAGGCGGGTAGGTCGTCGAATACGTTCTGTTTGAAAGACCATTCTACCTGGGTGCTCTGTCCCCTTGACAGAGCATCCGCCCAAAGATTGGCAGTCCCGGGCAGGTAAGTCGCATGCAGGGTGATGCTGTAATTGGCGGCCCGATAAAACAATTTCTCCGCCAGGTCCTGTAGAATTGCGGACGTGGAGGAGCCCTGCTTCTGAATGCAATGAACCGCCGTCATATTGTCCATCCTGAAGGCTATCGACTTGCCGGTGAGGGCCCGTCCATGATCCTCCAGGAAGAACAACAGGACTAACAGTTCCAAGACATTGATGTGTAAATGTGTGAGACCTGTCCACCTGCCCTGATTCTGATGACCTATGTTGGATTGGTAGTCCCACCCCACTTCCATCGGTATCTACACAGATAGTCGGCGGCGGAGCGGTCCAGGGCATGACCTTTGTGAGTGTGCCCTGAGCGACCCAGTGTGTTAATCTCATATGAATCGAGCGCAGAATCAGCCAAAGCCGATTGGGAGGCAGTAGCGGAAATGCTCTGTTGCCCAGCAGTATGAGGCGCTTTAGCCTGAGCCGCCCTAAGGGAATGGTCAGTGACGCCCAATTGAGGGACCCGACGAGCGAGTCCCATAGTTTCCTGGTAATGGAGACCGAGTGCAACGTGGCAAAAAGCTTCCTTCGAAGTTTCGCCACATACACCCGACTCTGCCTGACTGTCGCGCTCGTCATATCCCAGTCTAGGCCTACCCACGTCACTTCTTGCGACGGATTCAGGCACGACTTGGGTACGTTGACTTTGAATCCCAAACAAGTGATATGTTGTATTACTTGTAATGTGTCCCTTACACAGTGTGTTGGAGAGTCTGCGGAGATGAGCCAATCGTCCAAGTAAAACAGGATCTGAATCCCCTGACGGAGCATGGGAGTCAAAGCCTGTTTTACGAGTTTCGTAAAGACCTGCGGTGCGATATTCCGAACGGCAATCTGTCGAACGTGAACACCCGCTCGTGCGACTGGAGCGCCAGATAACCCTGGAACCGAGGGGCTATAGGCACATGCCAGTAAGCGTCCTTGAGATCCAGGGTCACTACCCAAGAACCGGGCCGGAGCGCCAGCCGCACTTGACTGATGGTGAGCATCCGAAATCGGGTGTTCACAATATGTTGGTGTAAGCTGGAAAAATCTACCACCGGTCTCATCGCATCGCAGTCCTTCTTGGGAACCAGAAATACATGTGATAGGAAGACACGTTGCTGAGACGTGACCTCCCGAATTATCCCACCCTCGTGCATGGACTGAATCACTTTGGCAACGTCTTGAGACACTGGACGATGTCGGGGAGGCCGCCTGAGGGAAGGTCTTGACCGCGACCTACAGGACAGACCCCGCTTCACTACTCGACGTGCCCACGATCGGCGGGGCCATTGCCGATAGTGGGGACGAAAGAACCCGGTATGAGCGCCTTGTGTTAAGCTCATCACCGATTCGGCGAGACGGTCGGGAGAGGGAAGAGGGGACAGTCCAGGAGGCACTACGTGTTTTTTTACACGGATTGCTCCCCATACCTGTCGCGGCGGGACTGGCCCCCACAACTACCTCCCCCCCGGTTCCCGCCGCCTCTCCGAAACGGGCTACGAGCATCCTGCGCCGGCCGAGTTTGCCCCTGCCTCTGGTCGAACCGCCAAGAGGAAGCCTCAATGCTTAGTTGCCGGGAAGAACGAGGCGGTGAGCGACGATCGTAGGTTCGCTGCGATCGGCCGCCCATCACCTTAGGTTTCCCAGCACTCCAAGACGGGCGTCCCCGCGACAGTCCGGCCTTCCCCCCCCGACTGAAGGAGGAAGTGGCTGCTGAGGGCTTCGACGCCCCTTTTCGCAGGGGCGCAAAGCGCTCCGTAGCCGCATTGAGGTAGGCCTCCTGCCACGCCCCATTCGAGAAAAGAACCTCCGTCGTGAGTTCAGAGCACAACAGCTTCGTCCGAACTTCGGAGGGGGCCTTCCTGCAAAATGCCACCCGAAGAGACTGACGACAGCGAGCAGCCTCATGGATGGCATGGCGAAGGTCCCCCACGGAGTTCAGAGTCAACTGCAGGTGGGCGCGCTGCAAGTGCTCCCCACCCTGCCGCAGATCTCCAGCAGGCTGGGCTTCATTAAGTCGGAGATGAAGCCGAGCCAGCTGAAACTGCACCAAGAGGGTAGAGAGCAAGTGAGCAGCACGCTGTCGAAGCCGGTGATCTCGCTCGAGGGCACTCTTATTAGGGGGCGTGAAGAAGGGATCATACATCCTATCAAAAGAAACCCTAGGGGCATTCAGCCAAGACCAATACTTGGCATTGATCCCTGACGATGATAGGACTAATCCCGACATGAAGGTGGGTTCTATAGGTGAAATCGGAGACGAACCTTCCGCAGACCGCACACCGAAGTCCACCCCCTCTGCCAGCCATGAATCCCAAGGTCCCTCCTCAAGAAGTGGAAGTTCCAGACCCAGAGCTCCCTCCTGGTCACGGACACTCTTGAGCAGAGGGATCCCCGCAATGGCCGACAGAGCAGGGGCATCGACATGGATGTCCTGTCGGGAGTAGTCCGACCATAGTTTGATCGAACCAGAGGGGGACACCTTCGAACAGTACGTGAAGAACTGCAAATCGGACCGTCCCGGGTGAGCCCGGATGTCCACCTCTGGCACGAGTCCATCCGGAGTCAATGCCCTGAACTGGCCTTTGGGATTGACCTGTATTGTCCAAGTTGAAGCCACAGGACGTTCCCCCTGTGAGTGTAGAACCGCACGCTCCGGATGTGAGGCCGTCACGTTCCTCCACGCCGAAGATTCCCCATAAAGGGAAGGAAACCTTCGTTTAGGGATCATATAGCGCCCTAAAGAAGGAAAGCTGATGGGTTAACCAACCAACCCCAGCCCGCTCCCAGGCAGCACGACAAGAGATGCCGCGGCAGCCTGAGAAGGGGCAGGGGGAGGATCACGTGGAGCAGCAGCCACAGGGAGAGCGGGCACTGTAGGCAGGTGTTCCTCCAAAGGTGGGAGAGGAGTAACCACAGGTACGAACGGAGGGATAGGGGACGGTCGTACCACAGCCTCTGCGAGACGAGCAAAGGCTTCCTGTAAGGAGGTAAACTGTTGAGTATGTTCCTCCCGCAGGGCGGCAAACTGTTCAATGTTTGCTTCTTGGTCCTTCACTTGCTCTTCCCGCAGTGCGTCAAACAGTTCCGCATTCACTTCCTGGGCCAGTACCTGCTCTTCACGCAGGGCGGCAATGTCCTGCAGCCATGCAGGGTCCTCAGCGGCTTCCGAGGAAGACGACGAAAAGGACCGAAGGTGTCGACGGCGTCCAACCCGAGGGCGAGGCGTGTAGGAGGGAGAGCGATGAGGAGAGTCCTCTCCCACAGCCCTGTCCTCCTCCCAAGCATCCTCTCCAGGTTCCACAGGGCCCACGGCAACCCCTTCCATGTCCGACCACAATTCTTTCTCACGGCCACCCTGCTCTACCTCATGTGGACGACGTGAGGGGGATGCCAATGGAGACACGTCCCGACCAGCAGCAGTGGGAGAAGGCTGGCCACAGGCAAAAGCTGGATCGACATTTGAAGCCGACGCATGTGGTGAAAGGGAAGAATGTACAGACATGGGGACCGACTGGAAGAGGGCAGCAGCTCAAGACGGAGGAGGAGTGGACAGGACCACCGGGGCCACAGGCGACGAAGGGCGATGAGTCTCCTCGGTCTTCACGACCTCAATTTCCCTGATGAGGTCATGGGTCATACGGCGAGACGGCGTGAACGGCAGCGCCACGACAGGGGGCAAGGTGGCAACAGTGGGGCCACGCCTCTTTGCCCGGAAGGTCGTACTGCCCCTGTCCGGACCGGGAGAGACGGCATGCCGAGGAGGCGAGTGGGACCTCTGGCGACGAGGCGAGGGTGAGCGGGACCTGCGACGCTTCTTCTTCATCCCAGTGTCTGCAGAGGCCGGCGAGAGAGCTGACGCAGGCACTTGAGCCCAGCCGGCGATGACAGAGGGAGGTCCAGCAGCAACTTCACACGGTTGTCCAGAAAGCGAGGGATCCGATGCAGGCAGTCCTTGACGTATTGGGAAAGGGTCTTCCAAGTGGCACAGAGGCGGAACTTCGCCACACCAGCCTCCGGCGACGTAGGGCGAGACTCCAGGGTCATGAGGTCCACAAGACACGGCCCACACCAATGAGGGTTAAACCTGTCCCTGTGGTAGCAGGCCACATGTATATAGCACTCGGCATGGCTATCTCCCAAAGCCCGTTTGCCACACCCCGTGCGCAAGCAGGCAGGATGTGACATAACCACTACACCCGGAAAGAAAAACCCTGTTAGCGTATAACCAGACAAAACCCCACAGTAGGACAGGATTAGGCAGTATTCCAGGTATGTACACCATTAATGACACACAGATATGAGGAAGCAATCATAGCAAGCAAATTTAGCATGCACAAAAACCCCTAGGGATCCCCATGAAAGACTACAGGCACAAGGACAGAAAGTTGCCACACAGTGCAAACTAGACCTTGAGCCTGGAGCATCTTCCCAGTGAAGGAGATATCCCCCCTCCCCCCTAATGGAAGGTAAGCAGAAGGCCCCACCAATATGGAAGGGCCTGGCAGTACACAGGTGAACCTACAAAAAGTTCCAGTGAAACCCCACACACTAGATCAGAATAGACAAAGAGCCAGGTTCACTTCCCATGAAAGGATTGCATTTCCCCCCCCCCCAAAAAGGCGGGAATAATACCTGAAGGTCTTTTGGCACTGATGAGGAAGTGTAAAGACGAAGCTGCAGTGACGTCACAAGTCCGCTCCCAGAGCGGGATAGTCTCCGGGTCCGCTCCCAGAGCGGGAAGGTACCGACGGGTGGCGGGACTGTCCGCTCACCGGGCGGAAGCGTCCTAGAGCGGAATGGGGGCACAGCCTGTGTAATAAAAACAGAAGAGCGTGAACACCCAGCCAACTAGCCTCTGAATGAGAGGGTAAGGAGGTAGTAAAAGCGTACACAAAGCATCCCGCTCCCAGAGCGGAGCAGGTCTATTGCGGCCGCTCCCAGGGTGGAGCGGTCCTAATGCGGACCGACCCTCTAGGCCACAGGCACACCGGGGAAAGGACGTGGGAGCGTCTGTGTCAAGGGTTTTCAGGTAGTGTCAGCACGACCAGTATGTCGGACGGCAGTGACAAGCAGGGAGCGTCCAGTCAATCAGAGGATCACTGAAGACCACCAAAAAAGTGGGGACCCTGGGCCCGGATTCACTAACGGTCGTAGCGTGCGATGTCGTACAGCAACCTACGATCGTTCCTGAGGGAGTGCGGAAGGTGTATTCACGAACGCATCGTTGAGCTCCCTTACGGCTCCCTTTCGGTTATTTTCACCTAGGCTTCTCTTGACCAATCAGGCGCTTGGCCACTCACTGAGCTTAAGTCATTTTGTAAATAAACAATATCTCACCCACATGACCGTAGCGCCAAGAAGAACCTAATATAATTTAATTTATGAGCTTTTCATTGTTTAGCATGGCTAATTCGATCCACCACAGCCAACAGGAAGAAGAATAGAGTATCTTGTGAATTGATGATAAGAAATTAGCCTAGCTAGGCTACAGGGAAGCCTGTTAGTGGCCCAAGTTAAAGGATTTCTGACGGATTGATCATTGATAATCATCTGTTAGGCTAGTTGGGAAATTAGTGTATTATTTATACCTTAACCACAATATATTGTTCTACTTTACCATGTCTACACCTAGACAGGGCTAGCCAAACCAAAATGCCAGACTTTACTATGTCTATGCCTACACAGGCAGTTCTAGCCAAGCCAAAATGCCAGACTTAGCCTAGGCCTAGGGTAATATTTGTGTATTCACAACACCTCAAGGCCTATCTACCTTTTCAAAATAGGCCTAGCATAGGCCTATATATATATATATATATATATATATATATATATATATATATATACAGTAAAAGTCCGTTAATCCGACGACCGATGATTCGAATCTCCCAATAGTCCGAATTTTTCAATTTGAGGCCAAATCCGAATTCACCCGATGGTCCGAATTTCAAGAAGTCCCAAAGTCCCCTTTTTGAGGCATTAGGCCACTCAAATGACACATAATGGAGCACACACATATCATATGTTCATGAATTCACTTTAAAAGTTTACCATTGTCATTGTAGCCTATTATCTACTTCAAAACATTCAGATTAATGGTCAAAGGAAGCTACTGATATAATCGTAAACACCTTCGTCTTCTTCTTCCACATCGTCTGCTAGAGAGTTTGTTTTGCTCTTGAACGCATCCTTGGGACGCTCCGATGCGCTACTGGCTTGCACCGCATTTTCTGCAAGCGCATTCAGTCTTGAGCTTGAAAACGCACCTTTCAAGAAGTCCCAAAGTCCCCTTTTTGAGGCATTAGGCCACTCAAATGACACATAATGGAGCACACACATATCATATGTTCATGAATTCACTTTAAAAGTTTACCATTGTCATTGTAGCCTATTATCTACTTCAAAAACATTCAGATTAATGGTCAAAGGAAGCTACTGATATAATCGTAAACACCTTCATCTTCTTCTTCTTCCACATCGTCTGCTAGAGAGTTTGTTTTGCTCTTGAACGCATCCTTGGGACGCTCCGATGCGCTACTGGCTTGCACCGCATTTTCTGCAAGCGCATTCAGTCTTGAGCTTGAAAACGCACCTTTGGACGTATTAGTCTTGAGCTTGAAAACGCACCTTTGGATGTTCCGATACGCTACTATTTATAGTTCAGTGATCGGAGCATCCCAAGGGTGCTTTCAAGACAACAAGACAAGGGTGCTTTCAATACAATATAATATAACAGAGCACGTCACAAAAGGAAAATCACAAAAGGAAAATTACAAGAACCTCTCAGGGAAGTGCCGTTGTTAAGGCATTACTTCCCGAACCACATCTGATCTTCAAGAGCAAGACAAACTTGCTAGTAGACGGAAGAAGAAGAAGACGTTTATATCAGCAGATTCCTTTGACCATTAATCTGAATGTTTTGAAGTAGTTAATAGGCTACAATGACAATGGTAAACTTTTGAAGTGATTTCATGAACATATGATATGTGTGTGTGCACCATTGTGTCATTTGGGTGGCCTAATGTCTCAATGTTTTCGTCATACACAGGTTCATAGGGGTAAAGTCCGATAATCCGAAAAATCCACTAATCCGAACGAGAGCCGGTCCGCTGCCCTTCGGATTAACGGAAGTTTACTGTATATATATATATACAGTAAACTTCCGTTAATCCGAAGGGCAGCGGACCGGCCCTCGTTCGGATTAGTGGATTTTTCGGATTATCGGACTTTACCCCTATGAACCTGTGTATAACGAAAACATTGAGACATTAGGCCACCCAAATGACACAATGGTGCACACACACACATCATATGTTCATGAAATCACTTCAAAAGTTTACCATTGTCATTGTAGCCTATTACCTACTTCAAAACATTCAGATTAATGGTCAAAGGAATCTGCTGATATAAACGTCTTCTTCTTCTTCCGTCTACTAGCGAGTTTGTCTTGCTCTTGAAGATCAGATGTGGTTCGGGAAGTAATGCCTTAACAACGGCACTTCCCTGAGAGGTTCTTGTAATTTTCCTTTTGTGATTTTCCTTTTGTGACGTGCTCTGTTATATTATATTGTATTGAAAGCACCCTTGTCTTGTTGTCTTGAAAGCACCCTTGGGACGCTCCGATCACTGAACTATAAATAGTAGCGTATCGGAATGTCCAAAGGTGCGTTTTCAAGCTCAAGACTAATACGTCCAAAGGTGCGTTTTCAAGCTCAAGACTGAATGCGCTTCCAGAAAATGCGGTGCAAGCCAGTAGCGCATCGGAGCGTCCCAAGGATGCGTTCAAGAGCAAAACAAACTCTCTAGCAGACGATGTGGAAGAAGAAGAAGAAGAAGGTGTTTACGTTTATATCAGTAGCTTCCTTTGACCATTAATCTGAATGTTTTGAAGTAGGTAATAGGCTACAATGACAATGGTAAACTTTTAAAGTGAATTCATGAACATATTATATGTGTGTGCTCCATTATGTGTCATTTGAGTGGCCTAATGCCTCAAAAAGGGGACTTTGGGACTTCTTGAAATTCGGACCATCGGGTGAATTCGGATTTGGCCTCAAATTGAAAAATTCGGACTATTGGGAGATTCGAATCATCGGTCGTCGGATTAACGGACTTTTACTGTATATATATACCGGTATTTTTTTTAAGCTACAGTGGAGCCCCCATCCTAGCTGCTAATCGGTTCCGCAGAAATAGAGCTAGGATTGAAACAGCCAAGATCGGGGCACTGTTCTTATGGGGAAAATTCAATCGGTTCCGTGCTCATGCCAAAATTTGCGTCTTTTTCTATTTTTTGCCTATGAAAACATGTTTTATTGTGAAACAAATTAAATTTTATGCATTATACTGTATCATATAATACACCATAGAATAAGTTTTTAATAACTAGAAAAAAAAGGCCCAATATCTAAACAATTACCGCACTTTTTCCCAGTGTTAGGCTATGAAAACATGTTTTTTGTCTGGGCTACATCAAGTAGCCTAGGCCTAAATCTTATGCATTGTAAATAATAATGTAGACATGCCTAAATGACAGTCCTAACCATAAATACTGTAGATTGGGGCATTGTTTCTATCATGCAAAAAATGTTAGGCCTAGCCTAGGCCTAGGTTGTAAATTCGTCCAGCCACCCCTCAAGTACCCATTTCGCCCCAAATACATCCAATAAATACATATTATGAGGAAAAGACGTATAAATACGTATTATGAGAAGATTACTTACCACACAGATTTTATTATAAATCATTGTCATATTTAGCCTAGCCTAGCCTAGGCTAACATCGTCTAGGCTAGGCATTTCAATCGCTTTCGTCCGACATGGACTGGTCTTTGCTCTGTGTTTTGAGCATGAAATTCCTTCATTGCTACCACCAGGCCAACCATCCCTATCACTAGATGTACTAGAGGTTATAATAAACGCGAGAGATAAGGGGTTCAGGCACAAAAAAGCTTGCAAACGGTTGTTTTGTCAACACAGATACTAGCCGAAGCTTTGCTTTGCGCAGTGGCAGTATCGTAACCAATGAGGTTTAGAGGTCCTGTCATCTGCGTATAAGTACGGTATTGGTTAAAGTCTTGCTAAAACGCACCTCTGTAGCTTACCGTGACTAGTTACGGTAAGTAAGTCCTACCCCGCCTTCTCGAGGTAGCCTCGTTATTACACCGTCCTTATTTTAATCCTCCCTTTTAAATTTCTAACATTTTTATTTTTGCTTGACGGTGGAACTAAAGGGGAGGGCGGGTGTGCTATTTTCTTCAGCAGCACACTTTGTTTTTAATTTTAAATCCTCTTTTAATTTCCACTATAAAAATTATCCCCCTTGTAACTATATTTCTGTTGTCCCCTGTATATTTTTGTTCTCCCTATCTTCTTAATATTTTCATTTTTACTGTGTTGTATGTTTTTTTACTGATGTTGGTATCAGTTTTTAGTTTTTCTTTTAGTATACTTTTGACAATCCGGCGCCCTGTTTGGAGGCATTATGTCCAGGCCCCAAGTCCTCCTGGGAAACAACTGTGCTCGGTATGCTGCCAGCCAGGACCCCCTCGGGGGTGGAGGAACAAAGCAGAAAAGTGGTGGAAACGTCGTTCGGGTGAAGGAAAGCGTGCTCCGTGTCTGTGCCTTCAATGCCAATGGCATAAATGATTTTAGCAAGAGAGAGTGTCTGATGCGAGAGCTTAAAGATGGATGTGTGGATGTGTGTGGGGTAGGTGAGACGCACCTGTTGGGTTCTGGAGTGTGGGATGGTGAGAGTGAGCATGATTTGTGGGGTGGGGAAGGATGGGTTGTCTGGTCTGGATTGGATGCAGGATATAAACGTAAGAAAAAGGAAGGGGTAGCAGTAATTTTGTCAGAAAGGTTGAGGAAGTGTTTGAAAAACTATGGATGCGTGGACTCAAGAATTGTATGGTGTGAGTGCAAGATTGGGATAGATAGGTATACTTTTATGTGTGTCTATGCACCAGTCAACCAAGAAACTGGGAAAGGTGCGGAAGAAAATAGAAAATTTTGGAATAAAGTCAATAAATGTATAAGAGAAAGGCAAGAGTGTACACAAGTAATATTAGGAGGCGACATGAATGGTAGAGTTGGAAACGAGGAGATAGAAGGTATAGTGGGTAAATGGGGTGTGGAGGGTAGGAATATGAATGGTGACTTCCTTTTAGAAGTATGTGCGGAGAGAGAGATGTTTCTGGCTAACACATTTTTTGAACATCGTCACATTCATAGATATACATGGCACAGAGGTGAAGGTGAGCAGGAACAGAAATCTCTAATTGACTACGCCATGATGGACTCCGGACTAAAAGGAAGAATTTTAGATTCAAAAGCTGTAAGAGGTATGCTGACGGGATCAGACCACTATACAGTGCTGACAAAAGTGAGGATAAGGAAAGAGTGGAAATATGAGAGGAAAGAGAGAAAACTGACAGTAGAGAGAATAAATGTGAGAAAATTAAATGAAGAATGTAATGCAACAAAATACAAGGACATCCTGAAAGAGACTATAAAGGACATGGATGTTATGATAGATCTGGGCAATACTGTAGACGAAGTATGGAAAGGTACAAGAGACTCCATGATTAAAGCAGCTGAGAAAGTATGTGGGAAGAAAACCTTTAAAATGTGGAAGAAGAAAGGTAACGCATGGTTTAGTAAAGAGATAGAAGAAATAGTGAAAAAGAAGAAAGAGTTCAGAAAGAGTATGCTGCAAAAGAATATACCTAGAGAAACTAGAGATGTGAGGAAAGAAGAATATAAAAATTTGAAACAAAGAGTGAAGAGGGCGATACAAGACGCTAAAAGGAAGACAGATGAGGCATATGGGAGAAAGATAAGTGAACAGTTTCTGAATGACAGGAAAGCATACTACAGAGCTGTGAAAGAAGCCAGAGGGAAGAAGACTGAGAGTGTCTCAGGTGGTAGGATGAGGGACATGAATGGGGAAGTGGTAGAGGGTGATGGTGTGGTGAAAGTATGGAAAGATCATTTTAGTAGCTTAGCTGTAAAGAGTAGGGGGAAGGCAAAGATCTCATCCATAGGAATGGAGAGAGGTAGAATAAACAGGGTAGTTGAAAGCCAGATAAGCAGAGAAGAAGTAAAGGAAGAAATCAATAGACTTAAAATAGGCAAAGCTGCTGGAGTAGATAACATCCCAGGTGAAATGCTGAGATATGGAGGAGAAGAAGCTGTTGACATAATGCATAGGTTATGTAAATTAGCATGGGAAAAGGAAAGTGTACCAGAGGACTGGAGGAAAGCAGTGATAGTACCCTTGTACAAAGGGAAGGGTAGTAAAGAAGAGTGTAAGAATTATAGGGGAATTAGCTTGCTTAGCATACCTGGAGAGGTACACGCAAGAGTAGTAACACAGAGGCTACAGAAGATAACGGATGACAAAATAGGCGAGGAACAGGTAGGTTTCAGAAAGGGCAGGGGCTGCGTTGACCAGATTAGCCTCAATGCGATTGTTGGTAGAGAAGTATCTGGCCAAAAACAGAAAACTCTATGCAGCATTCATGGATTTGGAAAAAGCCTACGACAAAGTAGACTGGGAGGGCCTGTGGGATGTGTTAACAGTATATGGTGTGGGAGGAAAGTTGCTAATGGCAGCAAAAACTTTTTATAGGAATGCAATGGCAAATGTGAAGGTAGGGGATAAGTTAAGTGAAAGTTTTGAGGTCAATGTAGGTGTAAGACAGGGATGTGTCATGTCAGCTTGGTTGTTCAATATATACATGGATGGAGTGATTAGGGAATGTAGGGCTGTATCAATGGGTGTGGGAGCTAGACTGGAATCAGAGGGAAGAACATGGAAGATTTTAACATGCCTATATGCGGACGATGCAGTCCTGTTGGCGGAAAATGCTGAAGAACTTCAGAGAGTGGTCACTGACTTTGACAGGGTATGTGAAAAGAGAAAGTTAAAGGTCAATGTAGGGAAATGTAAGGTAATGGTGTTTGAGAGAAGAATGCATGAAACTATAGATTTTAAGGAAAAATATAGAATCAAGAAAGAACACAAGAAAAGTTGTAAAATAAAATTGAAAAATGAAGTACTAGAAGAGATTGAAAGTTTCAAGTATTTGGGAGATGTACTATGCAAATATGGTAAAATGGAGAGTGAGATAAAAGGGAGAAAAGTGATTGGAGAACTTGATAGTATTCTCAAAGGAAGAATGGTTAGCCAGGAAGTCAAAAAGTCACTGAGAAACAGTGTGCTGCTCCCAACACTCGTATGGAAGCGAGACATGGACGGCAAGTGACGAGGACCTCTTCAAACTAAGAGCTGTGGAGATGAGCTTTTTCAGAATGGCAGCTGGCATGAATAGGCTAGATGGGCCAAGTAATAGGGAAGTGTACGAGTCCTTTGGAATGGAAGAGCAGGCTTTGGGCATTGATTGTGGTGTGGTTGAGTGGATAAAGAGAAGTACTTTGAGGTGGTATGGTCATGTTCAGAGAATGGATGAAGACAGAATGCCAAGAAAGATATATGGGAGTCAGGTGAGTGGAACCGCTAGTAGTGGAAGACCACCTATGGTATGGGAAAAGAAAGTGGAAAAATATATTGAAGAAAAACTTCCACGTAGTGGAAGGAGCATTGTGGCACGGGCAAAGGAGGCATGTCTTGACAAAGTAGCTTGGAGACGTTTCTGTCATGGCCATCCTCTAGTGGGGGTTTCCCAGGGGGAAGCAAGGCGTCGGAGATGATGATGATGATGATGAGATACTAGCTAATCTGTAAGCGTCTGCTTAGTGATGACGTCATACAAAGATGGCGGCATCTTGTGCATTTGACGATCGGATCTCGGATTCACTCGGATTTCGTCTCTAAACGGCAAACACCTGGCAGATTCTTTCGTTATGTTAAAACAAAATTATTGTTTTTGTTTGTTTTCTAGTTTTATGTTGAGTTTTTCGTTATTTTTGCTATTTTTTCGGGTTTCGGCTGGGATTTTAATGCGAGAATTGAGGCTTTTGGCGCGAGAATTGAAATTGGGAATATTTGGTGTGTGGTGCGAGAATTGAATCAGCGAAGACCGGTGTAGCGAAAATAGGGGCTCCACTGTATAGCCTAGGCTAGTCTAGGGTAATATATTTTTTTATTCATAACACCTCCATTTTTCGTTGAGGGGGCAAAGCCCCCTCAACCCATTATTGTATCCCACGGTTGGTATAACAATTTACCCAACATCTGGCCATGGGATACAATAATTGGGTGAGGGGGGCTTAGACCCCCCGCCCCCACCCCTCATGACATTGTCATCATCATATATTTTACCAGCAGGGGCAAATAGGAGCAGTCAAATTAGATGCGAATATAACAGAGTGTGCGACTATGTAAACAAAGCGGACGGTACACCTGCTAACACAACTCTTACCTTGGTAAGGGTGGTGTTAGCGGGCGTACTGTCCTTGTTTAGATGAAGTTGCAGGCTCGGTTATGTTCGCATCTAATTTGACTGCATTTAATTACAAAATTATCCCACGGCCAGCTGTTATTTGCCCCCCTGCTGGAAATATATATGGTGATGACAATAAGTCATAGGGGATGAGAGGGGGTAAAGCCCCCCTCAACCTATTACCCAACAGTTGGCCATGGGATATAATGATAGGTTGAGGGGGGCTTTGTCCCCCTCACCTCCCATGACTTATTGCCATCATCAAATATATTACCAGCATGGGACTAATAACAGCTAGTTAACAAGGTGGACGGTACACCTGCAAACACCATCTTTACCTTCTAGGCTTCTACTTTACTATGCTTAAGCTACACCAAGCTAGGCATTGCTAGCCTAACCAAAATACCATACGTAGGCCTAACTTTTCTAGCCTAAATGGCCCTAACTTTTTCAAAATAAACCTAGCTTATAGCCTAGGCCTAGGCTAGGCTAAACAAAATTATTCACACCATTTATTATTTATTTTTTTAGGCTAGGCCTAGGGTAATTCTTTTCATCATTTTGATCCTGTGATACTTTCAAATTTGTTGAGAAATAGGCTACCCTAATCTAACCCAGAGGTGGTGGGGAGTTGGAATAAAACATTTCCGCAATAAGTGAGGGTTAAAATCTACTAATGGATTATGGTAGGCTACGTATTGTCGCAGCACATGAATTTGTGCATCAATTAACCTTGACTAGGTCTAGGCTGGCATATGTAGGCTATTCATAGCTTAACCCTTAAAGAGCGGCGCTCGACTTAAGTCGTGCACCAATTTGCAGCAAGTTAGGAGCATTATTAAGGCTTTTAAAGGGTTAAAATCGAGTGCAAATGGCCGGAAGAGCAGCGGGCCAGACAGCCGACTCCCAGGGCTTACCGCCGCCCATTAACTCATGTTCCCTGTGTTCTCAAGAGGCCGGCAGTGTAGCCAGTAGTGAGCATAGCTGGGAAAAATATACCGATATACTGTATGCTAAACTTCCATGTTCGTGGCACCACTGCAAGAGAACCACGAGTGCTACGTAGCTCGTTCTGGTCTCATTTTGAAGCTTTTAGTGCCTATTTTTTTGCTATATAAAAAAATTTCATGCAGATGCTTGATTTATCATGCAGGAGGGCCTGAATATGCCCAAATGAGCCCAAAACACCCCGCTAGACAAGGGTTAATTCGGCCTGTCATAAGACATTAAGGATACAAATATTATCATACTTTGTATTAAATGCCTTAATGGTGTTGTAAACACAAGTTAACAATCATATTGCGTTATTATTGCCTCAATAATGACTTAGTGTGTCATAAAGAGCTATACTGCAGACAACTTTGTTATGGTCGCGGGTTGTGTTATCGATATTTGTGTACCGTAAAACCGGGTCGCTTCGGACTGCGGTGATAACTTCGGACATCGGCGATAATAAGTAATTAGCCATTGTCATTATATAATGGAAAAGCTTTTTATTGTTTTTTTTGTGGGGTCCGTTTAGAGAAATGGCAAAGGAAGAGCATGTAAAAGCCCTAGGGAACTGACATGAGTGTATGTACACAAAAAAAATATTATATATATGACGAAAATTTGTACATTTTTCGCTACCCTGCCAAACTTCTATCACCCCGAAGAAATTTGTTTGTATTAATGATGTTGTGACTGATATAATTTTGTAGTAACATTACCAGAGACAACATCCACCAAAGGAAATTTGTTACACTTGTATAACGCTCTAGCTAGAATACTATCATTTAACCTTTTGTGTTCTCCAAAAAAAAAATGTTGACTTCAGACATGGAACAAACGAATTGTTTGTTATTATTTGCTCTATGAAAATAATTCATAATACTTGGCCATCATTAAAATGGTGGTTAAAGATCAAATAATCATTTCTCTGAGTCCAAAAACCCATAAAAATATGATAATATGCTAACCGATTTATGTATTTAGGATAATTCTGGATATATAATATATATAAATTAGGAGAGGCATATATCTTGTCCAAAAAAATTGTTATCTGCCGTAAGAAACACCAACACATACGTTATACCTATAAAAATGCTCAAATTCATAAAAATGTATATGCAGTGATAGAGTATACAACTATACATACCTATATATTTTCACTAGGCCTAGTTAATTTTCGAGTTATTGATTTGACCGCATTGGTTATTTTTCCTGCTCAATATTTTCTAATAGTGAGTTCAATGCCTAACGAGAACAGATCCAAAAAGAAAATCTGTTAAACATCGTATATAACCCCCTCCTATACTGATTATACAGGCCTAAAAGTATTGACTGCATTTTCCAGTAAGACATCGGACAGGAATAAGCAGCAATAATAAAATATTCATATAAAATAGTAGGAGCCGAAAAATGAATGAAATAAAACCACGAACGTACGTCCGAAGTTTCCCTCCGTTTGTCTGAAGTTATCCCAGCTTTCTTGGCAATCATTTTCCATAAGAAATCAGTGTATGTCCGAAGTTATCCATACATGTCCGAAGTCAGCCACTTTTGAGATTTCGGACATCATTTAGGATAAGGATAGCTCTCTTATTATGGGGGATAATTTTAGGAGGCTTCCTGGATTACCGCGCACTATCACCACACATCACTTGACCTAGTTAAATCTCTATAATGTGTTTACAGTCAGGAGAAATTTTTAAAAAACCTCGAAAAATGTCCGAAGTTACCCAGTTTTACGTTACCTATATCCGGGTCATATTCATGTAAGGGTGGTCCGGACCACCCTTTGCGAAAGGGGCTGCCTACGATCAAAGATGGCCGCAACGACGCTTTGTGAATACCAGCGTTGAGTCGTAAGGGAGTTTTCGGATCGTACGACCGTTAGTAAATCCACCCCCTGGAGTACAAGTCAGTCGATCCAGATGAGGAACGCTGACACTGTTGCCAACTCAAAAAGTACCAAGATGATGGTTTCACAGTCCCTAGATTTTCAGGAGCCATGCATGAGATGCTGGACTGATCTGGTAACAGTGTGAATAGCAACAGGTACCCCCTTCGACTTAGGCTAGGCCACGAAAATAAGTCGGCATCGTGTCAACTAACGGAGATAACCAGGGCTCCATAACATGGCCTCTGTGGGCCAAGAAATGACCTCGATAGGGAAGGAAACCCTATGAGGTGGCTAGACGAAAGAGAAAATGAGAGGTCTGTGCCCCCCTCTCAGTCATCAAGGTTAGCCTAGCCTAGGAAACTCAGATAGCCAGACACCACTTCGCGAAATGAATAGTAAAAACTAATGCAGTGACAAGAAGCCCTAATTGAATAGAAAACCTAGCTATACAAAAACTAAAGCCACCGCAATAACGATTAGTGAACAAAATAGGCGAAGGCCTAGTAACAATGGCCGCCACCAGAGGGAAGAGTGACCGCCCGCATCAAAACTAATGACCACCATCCTCACGTAACACTCCAATTAAACACATTAGAGCCCATTTATCAGCGTGCCTGCATCACGGATCATCTGTCTAGAACCACAGGTGCCTTAAATAAGGCCCACAACTCACCAAAAGGGAAGGCGACATGGGACGAAAATGGGACACAGAAAAACGCGTGTTGACATGGAGGGTAGCGCGAGAAAGATAATCTAATAAACCCGGCTGGGTTACACGGGAGGTGCACGAAGATGTTGTTAGGAGCCTAGATGGCGGATGGGCAAAATTCTTCAACTTTCTCTTCTCACCCATATTTTCGTTTTTTCTTTAAACTAGTGGCCTTAGTGCTAGTTATCGATTAATCGCGCTAAGTGGTTACGATAATACCCGCTCCCAGAGCGGAGCGGAATTATACAATAGTATATAGCTCTATGTTGGAGACGTAGAGGCTACTACTAAATAATTAATATATTACATGATTTGTATTTATTTTATGTCTCAAAATAGCACTAGGAAGGGCAAAAATAGGTGAAAAATGGGGACTTGGCCTAAGTTTTGGCACCAATTACCATTTTTCCCTTAAGTTTATGTACAGTATATACTGTACATCTAATGAATCTGGATTTAACGCTTTTTTTTTTTTGGCTCCTAATATTCGTTAGATGTGAGATCCTACTGTTCTTATTTAACTTACTTAGATATATATTTGTGGAGGATAACTCATTCACTGTACTTTAGGACGATTGTATGTTTGAGGCCCAGTTCGCCTCCTGATTTGTCTTATTTTTCCATGTACGAGTGTCTAATTTACCATCTCTCTGTGTGAAAGTATGTTACCTTGTGCCTTTCGTGTACAGTGAATAATATCCATTGTACCCTCCGTTGTGTTTCTGTTCTTTGGATGTCATCTGTTTGGTGTAAATAGAGTTAAGGTCAGTCCTCTCCCAGCTGAGAGAAACCCAAGTTGAAGATCACTACGCAATTCCCAGAGCTGGGAAGCGCGACCAGAATATACAGTACCTCGCTCTTCAAAAGCGTGGAATAACAGTTAAAATTGGAGGAGCCAGACATCCAGGAGCAGAACCTTGCAAGGTATAGAAAGGTATGGAGAAGTGAAGTCCTGTATGTGGGATGGGAGGTCAGGGAACAGGATTGTATAATTACTGTACTGTTGCCTGTACAATTAACCTATGATCAATCTAATGCAGGGGGAAAATATTCACATGAAGTGTGTGGCTTAGAGAAATGATTCAAATTATTATTACAGTACAGTTTCTTACAGTAGATGCTCTGGAAAAAGGCAAACTAGGCCTGTGTATCCAGCTCAGTGCCAGTATTTGCACTGCTGCGGTCGTTCACGGTGTTGGCGGCGGCGGTAGCAGACTTAAAATTTTTACTATTCTGTATTTTTGCTTTATAATCAAACTTCAAATCTTGTCTTCCCCATGCTTTATCAAGATTACTTTCAAATTTCCTTATTGATTCGGAATCGACTACATACTGGGGCAGTGCGTTCCACTCATTTACCACTCTGATCACAAAATGAGTTCTTTGCCTTTTCAAGCCTATTTCTTTCTTTGTAAATTTTCTTAGAGTGTCCTCTCGTTCTTGTTCCCTCCCGTATCAAGAAGATACCTTCACACACCTCCTCATCATAACATTCCTGACACTATCTTAAAAGTCTCTATCATATCCCCTCTCTTTCTCCTATACGCCAGTGTCGGAAGCCCCAGTGTCCTCAACCTCTGCTCATAGCCCGCGTTCTTCAACGTTGGTACTAGCTTGCTAGCTCTTCTCTGCACTTTCTCCACTGCTTCTATATCCTTTACCATATATGGAGCCCACACCTGGTTCGCATATTCCAGGTGTGGCCTAACCAGCGCTGTATAGAGATTCCTGAATATTTCTTCGTCAAGTGACACAAATGTCCTCCTTATCAGCCCTACAATTCTATTGGCTTTGTTTATCTTTTCCGCTAAATGTTCTGAGAAATTTAACTTATTGTCTATCACTACTCCTATATCCTTTTCTGCATTAACTTCCTCCATTGCTTCATACATACTGTATCCTACCTTGTCTAATCTGCATGTACTTGCATATTTTTGGATGAAAAGGCATTAACCAATGTTCAGACCATCCCTTCATGCCCTCCACATTTCCTTGAAGCAAACCCACATCTTCCTTACTCCTCACTCTTCTATACAGCTTAGTGTCATCCGCATACAGGTATATCTCACTTCCATTAGTTATAACTTCAGGTAAGTCGTTGATAAATATAATGAACAGTAGTGGTCCCAACACAGATCCCTGAGGTACCCCACTTGTAATTTCCCTATAATTATATCGGTGAGTCAGAATCGTTCAGTAAATCTCATGCCTCTTTTCACTGCAGATGGATCGTTCATGTAAAGAGCTTGGTGGTTAACTGGAGATAAGGCTCAGCATGTTGATTAAGTTTTGATTTTTTGGTGGAAGTGCCTTTTAATAACTAATCCTACATTGCAAAATTGAAAGTATGCTGATAGTTTAAACAGAAAACAAATACCTATACAGTACTTGCATTATTTCTGTGCAAGACTGGTATCTATCTATCTATCTATTGCCTGACGCCGCGATCCCCGAAGGGGTGGCCACGAACGAACCGCCCCCACGCACCCCTGTCCCCAGTCAGTCGACGCCCCTCCCCCCAACCAGCACCTTCTTCGTTCATGTAGTTCCTCACTCCATCCTTCCACCTCATATTCGGTATACCTCTCCCCCTCTGTCCCTCCACCTCGCTCTCGTACACCCTCTTAGTCATTCTCTCGCTTTCCATACGTTCCATATGGCTGAACCATCTCAAGTTGTTCCTTTTCACACTTTCCAGCACATCTACCTCCACACCACACCTCCTTCTTACTTCCTCATTAGTCTGTCTATCCCTCCATGTAACTCCGCACGCACTCCTTAAGTAATTCATTTCCACTGCTCTCACTCTTGGTCTGAGTCTCTCAACCAACGTCCATGCTTCGCTTCCGTAAGTCAGTGTCGGGATTACCACACTGTCATGCAAGGACTTCTTCACTTCCATACTGACCACCCTATTTCTTGTTACTGCTTTTAGCGTTCCTACAACCCTCTTCCCCTGTTGTACCCTCTCCCGCACCTCTTCATCCATAGTCCCATCTTTACTCAACACACTGCCCAGATACTTAAAAGAGTTGACGATCTCCATAGCCTGACCGTTCAGCTTCACCTCACACTCTGTGACTTCACCCCTTTCGAAGACCATAACCTTGCTCTTCCCCGTATTTACCTTCAAATTCCGTTTTTCGCACACTGTTCCAAACTCATTTACCAGACCCTGCAACTCCCATTCATTATCACTCATCAGAACTGTATCATCCGCAAACAGCAGTATAGGTAGCTTCCACTCAATTCCCTCCCTTTTCAGCGATACACCAACATCCACTGCTCTTGATAGTATTTCTTTCATAACTCCATCCATATATACAGTAAACAACCACGGGGACATCACACACCCCTGTTTCAAACCAACATTCAGGTCAAAGAACTCGCTGGTATGCGCTTGTTTATTTTTACAATATTGTTCAGACATTGCATCATTTTCTGATTAAAATGAGGGATCAAAACATTTTTTTTTTATCTTTAATATGTAAATATTTAATACTATTGTACTATACAATTTCAGAAATGAAAAAGTGTTTAGGGGTAGTCCCTGCCCTGATAGAGGATGAAGCAGAAGACACGCGACTTTTCAGTTGTGAAGTAATACAAGGCACCATCAGCAACTACCCACTGCTGTTGGATGCTGACATATTCTACAACTTTGCTGACAGTAAGTATAAAGGCCAGAAATTGTGGCAATATCCTAAATGGAAAACACGATGCCTGTTGTATTTGTGTGTGTAAACAAGCGGGTTTCACTGCCCGTTTCAAGAGTACTGCAGTAAAGCTGATATCACACAAGAGCCTTTTTTCCTCAACTTTTATCGTCAACACTAGTGCCACTTATGAGGGAAAGTATCTAAATAATTATGTCAACTAAGTTACTGTATATTCAGTCTAGTTTTCAATACCAGTGCAAAAAGTCTCATAGAAACTGCATAAGAAAAATGTTGACCATCAAAAAATTACAATATTATAGGTTTGACTCCTGTAAGGAGATAAAGAAAACCTAATATTTAGTAGTGGCCCCTCCATCATTGACGAACATGCCTATTACATAAGGCATCCTCTTCAAACACTAATCCGCCGTAGTTTGAATCTACCGCGCAGAGCATTTAAAAAACTGAGGAGCCTTCATCATGAGCGCACGCGACCTCACTCATGGCTTCAGTCATTATGAATTGGGTTCTCACTACGAAAAAACTTCGTAAAAAATAAAAAGAAAAAGAAAATAAGAATAACTATCTAATAAGCTTTCCATCATATCGTGGATGTACTTGTGTGGATCTTTGACCAGACGCTGATTCAGGCGTCATTCTTCCTTCACTGACATATCAAGTAAACCAAAATCCTCAATACATAAACGAATGGGAAGGGGATGGTCGGGAGGGCCCCAGTCGTCAATGATTACGGGGCCACTACTAAATATTAGGTTTTCTTTATCTCCTTACAGGAGTCAAACCTATAATTTATTAGTGGCCCCTCCATCATTGACGAACATGCCTGATTTCTAAGACTGGAGGGGGACATTCGTAATCATATCATAACTCTAGAAAAGCAGATAATAAAAACAACCACATAGTATTCTTACTTTTGAAAATATATTTAATAAGGCGTAGGCCGGATATATACAAGAAAGGGGTTCAGGCAGGTGCGTGCTTCAAAGAAGCCTGCCTGACAAAAAAATGGGTAACTCTGAAGATTCTGTGAACAGATCTGTAGTTACAAAGGCACCCCACTCAACGAGTGGTGACAAAAATAACAAGTTATCAGTTTATATGTGCACATAATAAACCCCAAAATAATCGTGGAGATAAATTGCAAAAGATCTTCACTGTTTTAATATTAAATTGCTTTCGCAGCTAAAACTACTATAACAACCCCGTTGTTTTGTACTAACATTGTACTAGCACAATTTCTCGCTGAGAAATTTTCATATCACATTAACCATAAATTGTATCACAGCTCTCACTCTCCGGCGGGGTCTAGGGTGTCCTATGTCAACTGACTGCACCCCCCCCCCCCCCCTTTCCCTTGAAAGTAAACAAAAGTGACTGCAGGGCCACCTAGACCCTCTGCCTTAAAGCTATACATGGTAAGGAAGGTTTATCTAGAGCAACTGACAAGTATCTAGACAAAAACGTATGATTAGACGCCCACAACTGAGTGGACGCAATATCTTCTACTGAAAAAAATTTCAGGAAACTTAAAGAGGCTGCCCATTTGCGTAAATCGTGGGCCCGACCCACAACGCCGGGATTACTCTCTTTAATGACTTCGACCAGAAGAGAGGCTAATCGCCGTTTCAGTAAGCGTTTACCAGTACTTGCTACCCATAAAGCACCTTGGGGGTTTAGAGGAGCTACTCTCAAATATTTGGTTAGAGCTTGCACTGGACATAGATTATGATGCACCTTTCCCCTTTTTAACGCCGGCACCGTGAACTCAGAAAACACGTGTGCACTGTGCTCATTCTTGGCTACAAATCCCGGGGAAGGTGCAATGTAAATACATTCATTAAGTCTACCAAACCTAAGGCAATTAGGTGTGTTGCTCATCGCCGCCAGCTCAGACACTCTGTTCCCGGTGGCCAAAGCCAAAAGGAAAACAGCCTTTTTTAAGAGTAATGCAAAATCTGCAGTATTTTGGTACAGACGAGAGTGAAGTAAAGACAAGCTTTGTCCAGAGACCAAGTAGGCATGAGCTGACGGGGAGGTGGGCGGAGTTTAAAACAAGCTCTCATAAAACCTGTTTCCTCCACCACCGGTATGGAGAGACCTGTAAGGTCTAAAAAGGGCACTCTAATCGCAGTTAAGTGATTTTTTAACGTTACCACAGATAAATGTTTCTGCTCAAACAGATAATTTAAATAATTGAAAACTAAAGCTACTGATGGCACAGTCTGTTCTGTTCTGATGATCCAGGAAGTAAAGGCTTGCCAATGTGAGTGATACTGTCGTTTCGTAGACTGAGTATATTGATTTAATAATTTATTGGTCACATCTCTACCGTATGGTGCTAGCCACTTGGCCTCCTGAATGTCCATAATGCAAAAGTCAGCGAGGTCGCTAGGTTGCCAATCGTGTCTAAGTGGAAATACCCGACCGGGAGCGACACCGGGTGCGGGCACCATGTTTTCAATTGCTGGTACCACAACTGCGCCGGACACAGGGGCGCGATTAGTGAGACTAAGCCTCGATAATCTCGTAGTTTGTTCACTACGTGGCACATTAGTGACGCATCTGGCGGCGGAAACAGATAGATGGAGCTCCATCTGTTCCAGTCTGTCACTAGGGCGTCTGGCCCCCCTGCCGGCGTTTTCGTCCGGCGGGTGAGGTATAGAGGGAGTTTGTGAGTCTCCTCGGACGCAAACAGATCCACTTGTGGATGGGAGAGCTCTGCAATCATTAGGTTGAAAATGGGTTGCTTGAGCTCCCATTCTACTGTCGTGCTCTGTCTCCGGGACAGAGCGTCTGCCCAGACGTTCGCTACGCCTGGGAGATAAGATGCGTGAAGATAAATGTCTAGTCTGTTGGCTAGAGTAAAAATCTCTTCCGACACGTTTAGCAACCTCCTTGACCTCGTTGATCCTTGTTTCTGAATACAGTGAACTGCGTTCAGATTGTCCATTCTGAAGGCCACCGACTTGCCCCGTAACGCAGGGCCGTGAGCCTGAAGGAAATACAAGGGGACTAGTAATTCTTTGACATTGATGTGAGAGATTTCTAAGTGGGACCAAAGCCCCTGACCCTGGTGCCCCTGATTTGACTGAAATCTCCACCCTATTGTGCCTGACGCATCCGTGTCTACCCATACCGTTGGTGGAGGAGAGGTCCATGACATTATTGAGTGCAACGTTTCCCTCTTTGCCCAGACCGCTAGTAAGGTGTGGATTAATTTCGGGATGGGCCATAATTTTCCCGCCGGTAAGAGTGGGAAATATTTGTTGCCTTCCAATATTAAACGTTTTACTTTCAACCGGCCCAACATGACAGTTAGTTGAATCCAGTTGAGAGAGCCGACCAGAGACTCCCAGACCCTCCGCGTCGTAGTCAGACTGTGAAGAAACATGAACAGTTTCCTGCGAAACCTGTTGCGATTGTCCACACTCTGACTCAGAGTGAGAGCGGCCGTGTCCCAGACCAGCCCTATCCACTGAATTACTCGTGAGGGAACAAGGTTTGACTTTACCAGATTTACCTTGAACCCTAGAGTTTTGACATGATTTAAAATGATGTTGACATGTTTGATGCATAATTGTTGTGTCTCTGCCACCACCAGCCAGTCGTCTAGGTACCACAACACTCCGATTCCTTGTTTTAACAACGGCATCAGGGCTTGCCGGACTAATTTCGTGAATAATCGAGGTGCTAGGTTCAAACCGAATGGCATCCTTTGAAAAACAAAATTTTGGTGCCTGATCCGTAAGGCCAAAAACCTTTGAAATCTTTTGTTGACCGATACGTGCCAATAGGCGTCTGTCAGGTCTAGTGAACACATCCAACCTCCCGGCGGAAGTGTTAGCCTGATTTGGTGTACTGTTAACATTCGGAAAGACTCGTTGTGAATGTGAAGGTTCAGATAAGACAGGTCTACGACCGGTCTCATCTGAACACTGTCCCTTTTGGGAACCAAAAATAGTTTGGACGTGAATACAGGGTAATTTGGGGGGACCGGGATGATGACATTCTTGGCAATCATTTCCTGGACCAGTGACTCCACCTCTAAAGAAACAAAATTCGCCGTTGTCGGCTGACGTAAGCGAGGTCGCCGGAGCCACTGCCAAGTGATGCCTTTGCGTGCCACCATCCGTGCCCAAGTGTTTAACGGCCATGCTTGGTGACACGTTCGGAACGACCCAGTTAGCAGACAAGGGTTCGCCGGCTGTACTACCCTCGGGTCCGCCGGCCTTAAGGTTGGCACCGGGAGTGAGAGAGACTTTAGTTATTTGATGGTGGGGTTGGTGGTGCTGGACGCTTCGCCGGCTGGCTGATGTTGGCCGAAGACTGGCCCTGACCTGGCTTATTATGGCCGCGTCCTCTCTGACCTGAAAACCTACTCTGTCTATGCCTGTACTGACCTTGGGGGGAGTGGGAGGACTTAGGCGGAAGAAAGGGCTTAGATCCCCCCGGCTGAGCTTTAGCGGTTGGCCTGGGTTTGGGGAAGTTAAAGGCAGGTTTCTTAGAAGGGGTGGGACTGTGTTTAAAGGCCTGCGCCATATTAAACACCGTTCGCCACACTTCAGGGGACATTAAAGAGGGAGTAAGCACTGGTGACATGACCACCTGATTCGCAATGCGATCAGGCAGTTTGCGAACTAAAGACATTCTGAGATCTTGTCTTGCTCGTACCGCCTCAAGCAAGGCGGTGCGTATGTCACCCAGAGATTGGATTGACGACTGGAGAAGCAGTCGCCGGGATAATTCAACCGATCTTCTGGCATCCGCGTCTGCGATTGCCTGAGTGGACCGAAGTAAAGACTTAGCTACCTGTTGAGACACTATGTATTGAGAGAACAGGCGAAAAGCTTTCCCCCTTAGCCTAAATTCTCGGTCTAGGTGAGTTGGGGTAGGGGTAGTGAAAGGGTCTTTTAGCTCACAAAGATTAATTTTAGGGGCAGCTAGGAAAGAAAACAAAGCTGACGGGACTCCGCCGGCAGAACATACCGGCATGGAGAACCATGAATGAGTATCTTGAGGGATCTGGTGGGAAGATTTGGAAGTAAATGTGGTTGCAAAGTTTTGAGCCTCTGTCTCCCAATCTACCCAAGGTCCTGGACCCAACTGCCCCACCTTCAAGACTGGATTAGCTGCTTCGTCTGTGACGGTTTGTAAATCAAGTTCAGGAGTGAGAGCTGACAGAGTCTTAATGTCATTAAACCCATCCAGCTTAGACCAGTCTGAAAACAATTTTGAAGCTGAGGCAGGGGGTAAAGCTGGCTTAGTAGCATACACAAAATAGTCTTGGTGATAATAACTAGGTATAGCCTTTATATTAACGTCTAGTACATTTCCCAAAATATCCAAGGCCCTTAATTTCTTTGATTTATTGCCCTGGATGACCCACTCACGCGGTACTGGGAGTTCCCCTGACAAGGTAGGTTGGGCGAGCTCTGGTTTAGTGGGGGTCAAAAGGACCCATGACTCGTCTGGTCCGTAAAGCAAGGGCATAGCTACCTTTCTGAGAGGCGCCTTGTCTAGAGGGGGTGGATTGACATCCGTTATAACCCTTACATTCGAAGTGGTCAATGCCGCCGTAGCAGGCCTAGTAACCACTGATGGTGACAGAGTGGGGGGGTTAGGGATCTTAGATAAAGCAATAGAAGTCATCAGAGGCCGTACCGTAGAACTTGTCGTGGGAGCCCCCAAGTCCACTGTGGGAGTTTCCTGTTGTTGGCCAAAAATTTAGATAAAGCATGACTAAATAGCCCATCAATTTCCTGCGCAGTGACAAATTGAGTTGATGATGAACTTACTGGTGAATCATTAATATCCTGCGTGGCGTCTAAGCCTGAACCTGACTCTTGCCCTTCCATCTCCGAAATTATTGAAACCTCGTCTTTCTCCTCCTGATCCTCCTGAGAAAATCCCGCCGAAGCTGGGGTACCTTGCTGCCAAGATAAGTCAGGAATAGAGGATGGGATCGCCGCGTCCCTGTGGACGTCAGCGACTGTGTGACTAGTTTGAGTCGGAAGTGGGTGGTCAGACCCTGGCCGAGAAAATCGCCAAACACCGAGGCCCTGGCCTACACTCTCTTGGGAGTCTGAAACACTCTCAATCACTGATCCCCCTGAACTCTCCAATTCCAGGGTTAAAATATTAATGGGTAAATCCTCTTTAGGGACAGGCACCGTACTGGACCCTTGAGACCTAACACAAACTCTGTCTGGGGTAGAGGTACGATGAGAAGCACTAGAAGCTGGCGAATGTAGGGAGGTCTTTCGTTTATGGGAATCCTTTTTGGAAGATTTATGGCTACGGTGTGACCGTGAACTACTCTTTGATTTGGAGGATTCATCGCCGTGACCACTGGTGGAACTTTCCGTCCTACTCTTCTTACTCGATGGTGAAGAGGCAAGACTAGATGACTGGCGTCTGAGAGGTGACCTAGACCGAGATCTCGCCCGAGACGAGGAGGCGAACGCCGGGGGTGTAGGCTCTCTTGGACGTTTCGGGGTAGCAGCAGAAGACACAGAACCCTGACCAGTCTCCGCCGGCTTATGACTAGTTACTCGAGAGGAACGTTTAGGGGGAGGGTGTTCAAAAAGCAGTCTATCCCAAAGAGGGACGTTGTCACATTGAAGTGACTTATGAGCTACAATCGTAGTGTATGCTGACATCTGTTGCCTAACTTCTCTTAACGCGACCGCTGCGGTCTTATCATTGTCGCATAGGACCTTGACAGCTAATTGGGAGCAAAAGGAACAATTACGCATAACCCACAGACCCCTTGAACGGTCTAGACATTTAACACACTTTATGCAAAGAGTATGCGCAAAAATAGGGATACCGGCACAGGTAGGGGTAGTGCATAAAGCAAAGACTGGGGCCAAGGTAGCCATGACAGAGACTGGTGGGGAAAACTACTGCCGGGTCTATATTGGTCCGCCGGAGCCCAGCTCTGGAAAAAAAGAAAATTTCCAGGAATTAATGCTCATAAGGTTAACCCAACATGTTCGCACACAAGTGTTAATAACCCACCGGGTAACGAGATGTAATGACACAACGATCACAGCTCGCTACGCGGCGGGGCTCAGAATATCTAAACATATCTTTTTAAGAAAGTGAAGAATACCCTCTGACATAATATAACGGTCCAGCATGGCGTTTATAGTCTTTCTGGTGGTGACTGTCTCAAGATTCAATTTTTGAACAAAAACAACCCCCCATAAAGACGCCGGCCCTTGAAATATTTTAGTAGAATAACACAGGGCAGGCTGATACGAGATCTGATTTCTAACGAATTGTCACAAAAAGATCGCCGTAAGTATGAAGGCGGCGATACCTAAACGTATCACTTAATTAAGTGGTTAAATCGAAATTGAATTGTAAATTCCTTATTTCCTCCACCCAGGAGCACCCGCCGGGTGTAAAAAACGATGTTAACCCTAATTGAACCTTCAATCGCCGTAAGTGTAAAGGCGGCGATACATAAAGTATCACTTAAAATGGATCGGTTAACTAACTGAATGACTTGGTTGTTCATCCCACCCTACCAAGGTACACCCGCCGGGTGAGATGTCAAAACGTTAACCCCATAAGTTCCTGTCCCCACTTCTTTGTAAAAGATCGCCGGGGAGGAAAGCCCTTAACAACAGCTAGGTTTTTCCTGTGGTTTGTAAAACCGGGTAGAAAAACTTCATAACATATGTTCGCATGAACAATGTTTTAGATGGGTACAGCCATTCCGCCGGGAATCAAAGGGAGCCTGAAAACAGGCACCAACACAGAGACGCAGTCCTGGAGAGCCACAGACACCTCATCGCCGGGGACACAAGCCTGTGTTGAAACCACGTGTGGCCCAACACGGCTCTCGGCCAGGTTTTTTTCATGGTGAAACCGAGAAAAAACCCGCCGGAAGGAAACCCACCCCGTTCAGACACCATCTGAACGTACAACGGACACGAAGGAAAGCCACGCACGACTAGCCTAAGTCCACACAATAATCCGTGGAATTAGCCAATACACAACTAAACCAGGAAACAAACATAGTCCGAGGAATTAGCCAATACACAACTAAAACCCGGATACACATGACACAGTAGGGCATATTTATAAAAATAAACAATAACACTTGTACATGTGGCAAAGATACGAGCGGCTGGCTAGGCCTAAGTAGACGGCATAAGAAATGTTGAAATATACACAAAAACACTGGAAATATAACAACAGGAACCACCGCCAACACACCACTGTAGCAAATACTTCCGGCAAAGGGAAGACTGACTCGGGACCCAGAAAAAACTTCACTAAGTGAAGAAAAATACGCTGGGAACGTCAGTAAGCAAAGCTTACCTCATCAGAAAGATAAAAGGCAGCAATAATTAACGCGTAATGAAAGCCGCCTGCATCACAAGCTAACTCAACTGTGAAACGATCACAAGTCCACAACAGGACCACGAGGGTACATCCGAAATAGATGCCCCAAACACACGACCCAAAATACACTGCACTGCGGGCAACCAGCCCAGGACACTCCTGCTACGCATATCCTAACCTTACTCGATACATCCCGGAGTAAACAAATGAGAAAAAACTCACTAGGGATGCAGCAAATGCGGAACCAGCGGAGCGTGGGGAGACACGTCCGGGCAGGCTGAGCGCAGAGCAGAGAAGGAAGAATGACGCCTGAATCAGCGTCTGGTCAAAGATCCACACAAGTACATCCACGATATGATGGAAAGCTTATTAGATAGTTATTCTTATTTTGTTTTTGTTTTTATTTTTTACGAAGTTTTTCGTAGTGAGAACCCAATTCATAATGACTGAAGCCATGAGTGAGGTCGCGTGCGCTCATGATGAAGGCTCCTCAGTTTTTAAATGCTCTGCGCGGTAGATTCAAACTACGGCGGATTAGTGTTTGAAGAGGATGCCTTATGTAATAGGCATGTTCGTCAATGATGGAGGGGCCACTAATAAATATAAGCTCTTGTGTGATATCCACCAAATATCTATCTATCTATCTATCTATTGTCGGATGCCTTACTCCCCTTAATGAGGGTGGCCATACACAGAAGTCCCCCAAGCTGACCTATTCCCTGTAAGAGGGACAACCCGAGCCAGTTTACTGAAGGACTTACAGGATTGACCACTCAATTTAGGATCCGTCCGACTCCGAGGCTCTCTATGTATCTAGTTAGCACTATTTTTCTACAGTGGTGTTCGGCTAGTCCATCCACTAACCTGCCTTACACTTAGATAAACAGTATGGATTTGTATCAGGTTTACTCCCCTAGACAGGTTGCCGACCAAGGCTGACGAGTCCCATCCACCCGGATTTTTATAAGGTTGTCTCCCCTAGATGGGTACAGTAAAACAGTACAGTCATTCCTCCGGTAATGCTCGTTTTGGAAACGCAGTTTTGGTGGGACGCGGTACACCCAAATATTCCAAAATTTATACTAACGCGGTCAACACTTACACCAGCTGGCGGGTGCCCAACCCCGAAAGGAGTTGAAATAGGGGAGATATCCCCCCGCCAAAGGCGGCTTCCTAGGGCCTTTCCTAGCTGATGCCAAGAGGATTGGGTTCTAGTCATGTGGTGATGGGCTGGTCTATCAGAGTGAGAGCTGAGCGATCTCTGCCATACCCATAGCTTACTCCGACTGTTCCTTTTACTTATACAGTCGACCCTCGATTTAACGGACAAATAGGGGGAAAGCTTGTCCGTTACTGGAAAAAGTCTGTTACTGAAAAATTCCCTCCAGACTTCTGTTTTTGCCCAAATATGCCAAAATAATAAAGATCTTAAATTTTCTATGTATAAGTTCAACCTAATTAGATAGAAGAGAATAAAACAATATAGGTAAACAGTAGATAGAAGAGAATAAACAATTCAATGATACAAATAAAATTGTTTTTCTTAATATGTGCCCGCCACCTAACGGACAAATTTTCCAGTAACGGACAAATGTCTGTTACTGGAAAATTTGTCCGGCAACGTACAGAGTCCGGTAAATCCAAAATCCGTTGTATCGAGGTCTGTTAAATCGAGGGTCGATTGTATATTTTCTAGATCTCAAGTGACGGCGTCTTTTCCGTGGATTGACCTCCCTATTGCCAACCTAGAGTTTAGCAGATTGGGAGCCAAAGCATCACATTTTTCCTTTGCCCCTCAACTTTACCTTCATAATTGCTGAGGGGCACAGGGCCTTGGGTGGAGCTTTGGTTTCCCGGGCGTTTCCGCACCCCCCTCAGCTCCCTGCCTTGGAGTGGCTTCGGTCACCCGGGCTTTATTAGTGGTAAGCAGGGAGGGTTTTGTGGGGGCGCTCGTTTATGGCCTTGGCCTTGCTCGGGACTTTGGGGCTGTTCGGCCAGACAGCCTGGGGAACACAAGTGTAGTCCGCTCTGGAGCGGGTCTGTCTGCTCCGCTCTGGAGCGGACTTTCCCGCTCTAGAGCGGACTTGCCCTCTCGGCCCTGGCACTATTTTTTGGCCAATATTGCCTTGTTTGTACTTGGGGTTTGTCGGTTACTGTGTCTCATAACCTTCTCCTTTACATCAGGCTGTGTTCCCGCTCTGCACTGCTGGGTCCCTTGGCCTGCCATCTCCTCTTCGATCCCTTCACCCTCAGGTACCCTTTTCGGTTCTTCTCTGGCTGTCATGCTTTATTTCAGGGTGTTTGAACCTGCACCTTGGTCTTTTCTGCCCTGGATTTTTGGGGTTCTTCGGACTGTTGCTGCTTATGCTGTATGCTTGGCCCTCCCACATGGGGGGGGGGGGTTATTACTTTTATGTACCTACATAATGCATGGTATCTTTTGTCTGTTTTTTGCGCATACTGTCATACCTTCCTTCAATTTATGCAACCTCTTTCTCTGAGCTTCGTCTGGGACATCTTTCATTTCTCCCTTCGCTTACTGTGCGGATGTCGCTCCCTGCCTGCGCGCGCCATGGTTGTGCCCGTCCGGCTATGGGAGCTGGGCAACCTGAGTGCTCCGCCCATGCTGCGTGCTACTGCCGTGATGGCTTCCCCCCAGTCGGTGTGGCCCGTGTCTCGTCCACTTTATGACGATTGAGTCTCGCCCTACTTCACCGGATGCTGAGACGGCATGGGTCACCCTCACCGCTGCATGGTCGGGCGTGGCTCGGTCTGTTAAGGACCGTTTGCACCGGGTCCCCCGCTTCATGGACGGAGGGGTTCGCGCCTTGCTGACCCTTCCTCTGGTGTCTCCGCGCCCTGTGGTCACCGCTTCGCCGGTCCCTCAGTCTGGTGTGTCTCCGTTATCGGCGGACACAGCGGGGTCGATGCGGCACCACTCAGCTTCTCCACGTCGCCGGAAGTCTTCGACATCCCGCTGCCCTGCTGCTTCCGACCACACGTCTCTGGGCTCGACGACTTTTCGCCCTAAGATGGCGATGCTTCCCCCGGTCCGTGTTCCTGCTGGTGTTTCGGCCTTCTCCCCTGGTCGTCGTCCTGCCCATGGGCTGCTCGGGGAGATTGGGGCGTCACAGGCCGCCGGACATCTACCGTCGGCTCCTCCGCCATCGTTGCCGTTGGCTCTGCTACCACCGTTACCGCCTACTCCACCTCCTACGACGGCGGGGGCTCTGTTTGCTTCGGCCTCTCCTCTTCTTGTCCGCGATGGTCTCCCGGATTCTCCTGGCTTTGTCGGGTCTGACATTCCGTGTGGCCTGCCTTCTCCTGCTCGGAAGTGTGGACCC
The DNA here is from genome assembly GCA_032716605.1 of Paralithodes platypus. Lineage (NCBI taxonomy): Eukaryota > Metazoa > Arthropoda > Malacostraca > Decapoda > Lithodidae > Paralithodes > Paralithodes platypus. The sequence goes on along the minus strand of CM064486.1, from coordinate 56,736,617 downwards.
GTACCTCTGGCAGTGCAAGGCGCCAGGGTGGCGTTTTCGGGTCTGGTCAGGTGGGGGCTGCCTGTGACCTCGTGGAACTGAGTGGCGGGAGCGATGAATTGTACGATGCCGTAGTGGTTGAGGACTCGCCATGGGAGTCTTTCTTCTATACTCCGTCGCCTCGTCGGTCGCCCGGCCGTAGGAACCGTCGCTGGACCATCTCTTCATCTTCCTCGTCACCGACCGAAGACCCTGGATGGGTCCTTCCTATTCGGGCCATCCAGGAGGCCCAGGTTAGGGCTGAGGAGGCTAACGCTGCACGGTTTGCCTCCCTGCACGGGATGCTTGCACTGATGGCGGGAGGCTTGGCGCGTCCTCCTCCCATTCCTCCTGTGCTTCAACCTTGCGTTTTGGTTGTTCGACACTATTGCCTCCTAGGCTTGCTCTTGCTTGCCTATCTCCGGATTTACTAAACCTTCTTGCAGGGCACCAGTTTTCGTCTGCTTCCATCTCCTGAGCCACAGTCTTACCCTCCATTGAACTCACCAATCCCTTGAGTTCCTGAGCCGCAGTCTTCACCTATCTGGTACTCACCAATACCTTGAGGTTCCTGAGGCGCGGTCTTAACCTCCTTTGCGCTCTCCTGTCCCTTGAGGTTCCTGCGACACGGTCTTACCCTACTTTGCGCTCACCAATGCCTTGAGTTCCTGAGACACCGTCTTCACCTACTTTGACCTCGCTCATACCTTGCGGTTCCTCGGGTACAGTCTTCCCTACATTGGGCTCCCCAATACCTTGAGGTTCCTGAGACACTGTCTTACCCTCCATTGTGCTCACCAATCCCTTGGGATGTCTTTTTCCTTCCATCCCCGGTGCCGCAGGTCTCTCGGACGGGCTGTACTCAGCTCGCTCCACCCTGGTGCGTGGGTGACTCCCGCTCCTGGTCGGTCCTATGACTCGCCACGTTCTCTTATAAGACCGCTCCCTTTCTTACTGCAATCTGCCTGACGTCCTTCAACGGTGTCTTTGGCTTTGCTGCGCGGGTCCCTTTCGGCCTCTCCACTTCAGTTGGGAATGTTTTTCTTACGGGCCTCTGCCGTCTGGGCTAGGGCCTCACGGGGCCCGTTCCACCCTAGGGTGGGCTCTCTCCTCCTCTCGGTCGGGCCTCTGCTTTGCCTCTGTTCTTTACCCACGGACGCTCCCCCGTCAGCTGTGATGCTAGACCATTCCGTTGGGACGCTTGGATGTACATCTCTGATGTTTTTACCCAGGGAGGCTCCCACGTCGGCTATCGTGCTAGACGATTCTTTTGGGACTCTTGGATGTTCCTGGCCTTTCACCTTTACTGGTACCTACGGGCCTCTGCCGTTTGGCTACCCTACGCCCGCTCCTCCCTGGTGCGTCGCCTCCGCTCTGGTGCGGACGATCTGCTCTGGAGCGGTGACTGTCTTTTTATTTCCGTGGATGCTTCCACGTCAGCTGTCCTACTCGTCTATTCTGACGGACCTCTTGGGTGTTTTCCCTTTCACCCTTCCTGATGCCTCAAGCCTCTCCCATCCGACTGCACTACATCTGCCCCGCCCATGAGCGGACATTCCCGCTCTTGGCCAGTTCTCTTCCATACTTCTCCTGACACCATCTCGGTTCCTCACCTGTCCTATGCCGCTCTCCGCTCTGGAGCGGGGCTCACTTTCTGCTCCAGAGCGGGATTTCCGCCCCAGCGCGGAGCGGGCCGTTCGGGGCCCCCTCCACTCTGGGTCGGTTCTCGGTGGACTTTGCCTTGCCTCTGGATGGGCCCTCCGTTGCCGTCATTCATCTTACTACTGTTGCAGTCATTCATCTTACTACTGGCTCAGTCTCGCTCCCTTGCCTCCCTAGGCTAGGTCATTCATCTTCCTACTGGCGCCATCACGCTCCATTGCCTCCCTCGGCCTCCTGGGCCGCTCCTGCAGCGTGCAACGCTCTCCGCTCTGGTGCGCAGCTTCCATTTCCGCTCCAGGGCGGCGAGGGCCCTTCCTCCTCCATTCCGCTCCTGAGCGGTTTCCGCCCCGGAGTGGAGGGGACCATTCTGGACCACTCCGCTCTGGGTCGGTGCTAGGGTGCTTTGCTTTACCTCTGGATAGGGACTCCGTTGCAGTGGTTCCCGGACTTCTCTTTTTTATCAGACTGTGCTCCCACTCTACTCTGATGGTAGGGTGGAGACGAGGCGTCTTCTCCTCTTCAGTGCCTTCACCCTTTGGGTATTCTTATTATCCTCTTCCATTATAAGGCTTTCATGCCTTCCTTCTGGGGATTTGCACCTGCCCCTTGGTCTTTTCTGACCGGGGTTTTTCGGGGTTCTTGCTCTTGCTGGTTCGCCTGGTCTCTCCCTGACCCTCCGCATGGGGGGGTCACTCTTCACCCCTCGCCTCGCACAGGGGGGGGGGGGAGGGGTTACTCACTTTCATGAAAGGTGCTCCATTTTCGAGGTGTAGTGAGCACTTTTGTGCGTCCTTCGGCCCTTGTGCCTGTTCATTTTCAGGAGTTTTTCTTCCAGTATTTGTGCACCCATGCATTATCCTCCTGTATAGCCCTCCGTTCGAAGGGTCCCCCTTTTTCGTCCTTTCCTTCCTACACAAGGGAAGGGGGTAATCTCCTGTCACGGATTTACCGGTTTTTCACTTTATTGTGCTTACACACAATTCCTGGGCTTCCTACGTGGGACGGCAGTATCTTTTTCCTTTCCGATTGCAAGGAGGATATCACTTCCTTCCTGCGCACACCATGGATGTGTCCGTCCTGCCATGCCCGTTGGACGTAGAGAGTGTCCTCCCCTTATCTCATGCTACAGCCGCGATGGTTTTCACCCTCGGAGATATAGCTCGTGGCTCGTGGATATTGTCCTTTGTGTCTCGTCCTCCTTCCCCGGACACGGATGAGGCGAGGTCTCGCCTCTGCACTATGTAGTCGGGAATTGCTCTCTATGTCAAGGACCACTTCCATTGGATTCCACACTTCGTAAGACGGAGGGGTACGCGCCATGCGTCCTCTTCCCTCTGCTGTATCCGTGGCGCCAGGCCGCCTTTCCTCCTGTGCCTCGTTCGGGCGTCCTCGCGGTTTCCGAGGACGCCGAAACGACGGTGTGACGTCGCTCTCCTTCCCCATATCGCCGACGATTCCCGCCTCCTATGTCCGGTTCATGCCATACATGTGGCTCTGGACGAGGCTCGGGAGCCCGTCACACTGCGTGCGACCTCCCTGCCCGGGCCTGCCGCCCTATGGACGGATGCTCTGTCGAATGGACAGAGCGCCCGGGTAGTATGGTCTTCCCGACACACCGTGTTCGACGACCTAGCGGCCTCCTGGAGTGTTCCACAGGTGGCCTGGTTCGCCTCCTGCGAGGCGACCGGGTTGCCTATGTTCCTGTACCGCTGGATTACTCCTCCGGCGGAGGTACCGGTCGCGTTCAGCAAGGACTGGCGCAGGTGGCGGTCGGTTTATGTGTGTTCCACCTACCGCCGCCCTTTTTGATGTGCAAAGTCCTCCACAGGCTGAGAGGGTACCAGTGCTTCGTTTGGTTGTCGCGCCCATCCGGCCGGCCCGAGCCTGGTCCCCTAGCGGTCTCCGATTTCCACTTGGTATCGATTGGTGTCCTAGGGACCTCGTTAGCCTTCACATCGTGGATGTTGTGAGGCAGGGTGGATGCCTAAGTTTAGTCGTTCTTTGAATGTCAAATCCTCTCCCCTGGATTCGTTTTACATGGCTGACTTACGGTTCTCCCTGACACAGTTTTCCTTCTTGGTGGCGTTCGTGTTTCACTACCTCCATTGGTTAATCTTGAGAAGCGTCCCAACATCTGCACCGCTCTTACGAACCGCCTGTCGGCCATTCGGGTACCGTTTGAGCCTTTCTCGGGGTTGGTCGTTCCTCCCTAGGACTTGGGTTCTTTTTGCGATCCTGCTTTATGCTTCGTCCGACGCCGCGTCAGCTTCCTCCTCAGTGGTTTCTGGCGGAGGCTCTCGAACTGCTCTCGTCTGCCTCTTACGCTCATTACCCCGCGCCTGCACACTTCCGTGACATGACATTGTTCTTTATGGCTTTGGCGACAGGTGAAGGAGTCCCCGGAGATGACTGCCAGGTCTAGGGTCCGACATTCCTTACATCGTTCTCCCGTCCTTGAGTCAGTTACTTTGGCTCCGTCTGTTCGTTTGGTTGCTACGACCGTACGCGACACTCCCGTTTTTATGCTTTTCCTGTACCGGCTTTCAAACATGATAGGGTTCATCATCCGTTATGCCCGGTTCAAACCCTGCATCCGTATGTGTACTCGACCAGGCCAGTGTCGGGGTTGCCTTTACGGGTGGCGCCTCCGACCTGTAGGAGACTAGGTCGACGTGCTGTGGGACTTCGCTTGTGTCGGTAGTTTCGGGCCAGTAACCTTTCCGTTCCGGACACAGCTCATGTTGTCCGTTCGTAGGCTGCTACGTTCAGATTTCACATAATCTTTCTTGACCAAACGTTGCCGACACGGGGCTTTGGTCTTCCCCCACCACGTTTGTCTCCTCCTCTCTGGCCATGTCCACAGGCAGGCCGGGACGTCCTTGTAGTGCGTTGGGCCAGCAGGTTCACTCAGGGTCTCCCTGCAGCGTTCCTTCTGTCTCTTATCCTTCTCCCTTCTTGTTCTTCTTTTATTGGGGGGGGGGGGTATTGCACTATACCCATACTTGCACCTAAGTTAAAGGATTAATAACTCGGTTAAGATTTTGATATAATTTCTCGTCTTAAAGTATACTACGTTCTGTTGGTAGGTCTTGGCCTCATACCACTGACCTTTCTCATGGCTTTCAGTGCTGGTCACTGTGTCTGCTCATGTCTTTTCTCGTCACCCCTGTACGGTCCTCCTCTTCGACGTATGTCAGTCTTTACTCATTACATTCTGGGTCTTCCTGCCTTCGTCCGGAAGACGGGGTGGGGGGGGTGCATCCTGGACTTCATATTTTATGATGAAATGCAGCATTCTTTGTCTTAGGTTAGTTATCCCATGGCATCAGACTTGACTGTACTTGACCTCTCTTGATATGCACCTGTCAGTACACTCTTTCTATAAACTCTCTTGTTTAAGTCGGTCTTTCCATGGTCCTGCTATTTCCTAAGGGCTAAAGTTTGTGTTTTCGCTTGTATGTCCGCCTCCAATTTGGTACTCTATCTCTACGTTGGAACGTAGAGGCTACTACTAAATTGGGAGGTTTAACGACCCTCCCAATACCAAATGAGGTAAACCTCCTATTTGGTCGTAGCCTCGGAGTATCCAACGTCATAGTATCCCGCCCTCACGCCGTACCCCTGCCCATCCAATCTTGTCTCTTGTAACTTGATACTGGGAATGCCCAATGAACCCTGTCGGGTAGTGGGGTGGATCCGTCAAGACGGCTGAAGGAGCCAGATAGGATGGCCTAAAATCCTGTAATTTTCTCTTCTTTCTCATCAATATTTTCTTATTTTCCTTTTCAAATAGTGGCCTCCAAAGTATGTACAACGTACCTAGTAGAGAGAGTAAGGTGCTACTCTAGATGTTATAGTTTTATCGCGCTAGTGATTTCGATAATTGCCCGCTCTAGAGCAGAGCAAAATTATACGATAAGTATATAGCTCTACGTTGGATACTCCGAGGCTACGACCAAATAGGAGGTTTACCTCATTTGGTATTGGGAGGGTCGTTAAACCTCCCAATTGGATATATTATTAACCCCTGGTATGAAGGTATGTTACCACTGTAATAATACTGACAAATAAATAGATAAATGACTAATATATAGATACATATTGAGAAAAAGTGGACTTTTTGGAAACCCCCAGAACACCAAGGTACCTTTAACATGTAAACATATGGGTTCGTTTACGCGGTTTTTGGTAACACGGAATGCTGCCAGAACACATTAGCCGCGTTACCGGAGGATTGACTGTATTGATGTTGCACATAAACCTGTAAGCCAGGGATTAGAATCATCATCATCAGCTTTTATTGGTCTGCTAAAGAGTCTACCTATCCCTGAGGGGACAAAAACAGCCTAAGTACCTCACCATAGTGGCTTATTCTGTCTTGGTATGGTGTGTGTACTTGACCAGCTAGCCTCAATGACATTGTTGGAAGAGAAGTATGTAGCCAAGAAAAGAAAACTATGCAGCCATTCATGGATTTGGGAAGAAAAAAAAAAAAAAAAGTAAAAGTGGAATGTGAGGGTCTGTGGGAGGGAGGTTGCTTCTGACATTACTTTTTTTTTTATTGGAATGCATTGGTAAATGTGAAGGTCGGCAATAAATGTAGCGATAGTTTTTAGGTATACAGTAAAGCCCCGATATTTCAGACTCTTTTTACTCGGAAACCCATACTTCTCGGAATGGCATCGGCCTCTCGGAGGTGTCCCTGTATATCTCGGCAATTTCCGAGTTGGACGGGATTTGTGTCAGGTTTACAGTGTTCTCTCACTCTGTTTTAAGTGGTTTTAGGATGAATTGAAGCTTGTGCCTTTTAATTATTGTGTTAATATTAATTACTATGTACTGTACTGTCCCTGAAAACATAATAATGTTCGTATTTGTCGTTAATGTGATGAATTTCACATGCAATGATGAAATATACAGTGTAGCAGTGGTAGGGTGATCTTAGTTTTCTATGGTGGCGTGGACTCCCCCTTCCTATTCGGACATTTTCCCTCTTTGTATTTGGACATAAGCCGGAATTCGAACATCTCGGAAAATTGGAGATTTCGGAAGTGAGCATCCCCCAATTAGTCCGAGATAACGAGAGTTTACTGTACATACATAAGGGTTTAAAGACCGCAACCATCCACAGTGAATGTGGCATCCATAGTATAATCACAGTACTGCACACAGTGCACAGCAATCATAACACGGTGGCTACAGTCTTTACTGCAGCACAGTACAACAAAGTCTTGCCTCAACAACACCCCATCATGTTATCACTGTGGCTGATGTTGGTATAGCGCTAACAGTGTCTCAGCAGAACTCAATAAAGTCCCCCTGAAGCACTTGCACCTGGCGAAATCGCACCACACCAGCCTTAACCGTGCTACAATAAGGCAGTAACAAGAAATCACCATAACTGCTACAGAGGCTGACAGCACCACCGAAGTGGCGGGCGGTGGGGTCACTGCATCCCTACGCCAGAGAGAAAGGCCGACTTGTGCCAGTGGGCTGTGAGAGTAATACACTAGGTAACCTTGGGGCACACCATTATAGCCCCACTGCCTTCACCATTCTCAGGAAGAAAGATAGAAATAAGAATGATGAAAAAGGTAAAATCAGAACTAGCTATGGGAAGTAGAGGACATCAACCCTCACTCTGATAGATCCAGCCCACCACCAACTTAGGAATAAGACAAGACCTTGGCTGCTTAATACTGTATATATATATATTTTTTTGTTTTTTGTGTTTTTTTTTTCTATATTCCAACTACTCCCTCTCGGGCATAGGCTGAGAGCCTGTACATTCCACCGCTCAACACGGTGAAGCCCGTGAGGTCTTGTTCCAGTCTGGGGAGTGAGACATGTGAAGCAACCATCATGGCTCGAAGCAGCTCCATCTCTGAAGCGGCCGGTTGCTTCGCTCAAGTGCTTCACCGTCTCACCCTCCAGACTCAGACCCTCACTCTCAGAACGCCACCTATTGAGCAGTGAACTCACTAGGCATTGTCCCCCTGTAACATATTTTGAATATGGGAATATTCATACAGTGTTATTTAATCAGGGAACAATGAGGGTATTTTTTTGGCATTTCGGTGGGCTTTGTGGTAATGCACTGATACTAGGTACAGCACAAATTCAATCCCAATAATATCTTCCCATTGACATATCGGGATTTGAACCCGGGTCCATTGGATTACCAATCCAGTGGCATGACCACTCCACCACACCTCCCCTCATATACATGGATGGAGTGATCCGAGAATGTAGGGCAGGATCAATGGCCATAGGAGCTAGGCTGGAATCAGAGGGAAAAGAGTGGAAGATTTTAACATGCCTATGTGCGGATGATGCAGTCCTGTTGGTGAAAAATGGGTGAAAAAAGAGTGGTCACTGACTTTGACAGGTTGTGTGAGAGGAGGAAGTTAAAAGTCAATGTAGGGACATGTAAGGTAATGGTGTTTGAGAGACAAATACATTAAACCATAGGCTTTCAGACAAAATGTATGATTAAGAAAGATCATGAGAAAAATTGTAAAATTAAACAGGGAAATAAAGAATTGAAAAAGGTTGTAAGTTTTAGGTATGGTATTGGGAAGCTGTACTGTGCAAATATGGTAAAATGAGAATGAGAGAGTGTGATAAAAGAAAGAAAAATGCAAGGGAGAGCGGTGATTGGAGAACTTGATTTTGTCCTGAAAGGAAAAACAATTAAGAAATGAAAAAGTGACTGTGGAATAGTGTGCTGCTCCCAACACTCATATGGAAGTGAGACATGGACAACAAGAGATGAGGACCTCTCCAAACTGACAGCTGTGGAGGAGAGTTATTTCAGAATGGCAGCTGGTGTGAAAGGGTTAGTTGGATTAAGTAATAGGGAAATGTAGGAGTCTTTTGGAATAGAAGAGCAAGCTTTGACCATTGAATTTGGAGTCGTTGAGTGGATTAAGAGAAGTACTTTGAGATGGTATGGTCATGTTCAAAGAATGGATGAGGACTGAAGGGCAAGAAAGATACATGTTAATCAGGTGAATGGAACAGTTGGTAGTTGAAGACAACCTGTGGAATGGGAAAAAAGTGGAAAATATATTGAAGAAAAATATCCACATAGTGGCACGGGCAAAGAAAACATGTCTGGACAAAGTATCCTGGAGGCATTTCTGTCATGGCCATCCTTTAACGTGGGTTTCCCAGGAGGAAGCAAAGTGTAGGAGATGATGATGAATGATGGGTGTATAGAGGATGAAGTGTGGGAGACGGTGCAGCAGGGGAGGAGGGTTGTAGGATGCTGAAAGGAGTGACCAGGAATAGGGTGATGAGCACGGAAGTAAAGAAATCACTGTATGATAGTGTGGAAATCCTGACATACATTGACATACGGAAGTGAAGCATGGGCGTTGTTGGAGAGACTTAAATCAAGAGTGAGAGGGGTGGAAATGAGTTACTTGAATAGTGCATGTGGAGTCACATGGAGAGAGAGAGAGACAGACGAATGAGGAAGTACATGATTGATGTGGTGTGAATGTGGTTATGCTGGAGAGTATGAAGAGGAACACCCAGAGGTGGGTCTTGCAGAGCATATGGTGAGAGAGGATGACCAAAAGACTATGAGTGTTAGTTATCATACTTTACATGACCATTGGTATATGGTAGGTGGGGATGTCCATTATCCACATTCTGTGATCAATGTGTTGGTCAGAGAATGCATCTTTGTTGGAAAGTGTATTCAGTCAGTGACCAGTTATACTTGTCAGCATGACAATAAGGTGGTTGACAATATAGCCAGCAAGAATACTGTATTATAGGTTTGACTCCTGTAAGGAGATAAAGAAAACCTAATATTTAGTAGTGGCCCCGTAATCATTGACGAACATGCCTATTACATAAGGCATCCTCTTCAAACACTAATCCGCCGTAGTTTGAATCTACCGCGCAGAGCATTTAAAAAACTGAGGAGCCTTCATCATGAGCGCACGCGACCTCACTCATGGCTTCAGTCATTATGAATTGGGTTCTCACTACGAAAAAACTTCGTAAAAAATAAAAAGAAAAAGAAAATAAGAATAACTATCTAATAAGCTTTCCATCATATCGTGGATGTACTTGTGTGGATCTTTGACCAGACGCTGATTCAGGCGTCATTCTTCCTTCACTGACATATCAAGTAAACCAAAATCCTCAATACATCAACGAATGGGAAGGGGATGGTCGGGAGGGCCCCAGTCGTCAATGATTACGGGGCCACTACTAAATATTAGGTTTTCTTTATCTCCTTACAGGAGTCAAACCTATAATTTATTAGTGGCCCCTCCATCATTGACGAACATGCCTGATTTCTAAGACTGGAGGGGGACATTCGTAATCATATCATAACTCTAGAAAAGCAGATAATAAAAACAACCACATAGTATTCTTACTTTTGAAAATATATTTAATAAGGCGTAGGCCGGATATATACAAGAAAGGGGTTCAGGCAGGTGCGTGCTTCAAAGAAGCCTGCCTGACAAAAAAATGGGTAACTCTGAAGATTCTGTGAACAGATCTGTAGTTACAAAGGCACCCCACTCAACGAGTGGTGACAAAAATAACAAGTTATCAGTTTATATGTGCACATAATAAACCCCAAAATAATCGTGGAGATAAATTGCAAAAGATCTTCACTGTTTTAATATTAAATTGCTTTCGCAGCTAAAACTACTATAACAACCCCGTTGTTTTGTACTAACATTGTACTAGCACAATTTCTCGCTGAGAAATTTTCATATCACATTAACCATAAATTGTATCACAGCTCTCACTCTCCGGCGGGGTCTAGGGTGTCCTATGTCAACTGACTGCACCCCCCCCCCCCCCCCTTTCCCTTGAAAGTAAACAAAAGTGACTGCAGGGCCACCTAGACCCTCTGCCTTAAAGCTATACATGGTAAGGAAGGTTTATCTAGAGCAACTGACAAGTATCTAGACAAAAACGTATGATTAGACGCCCACAACTGAGTGGACGCAATATCTTCTACTGAAAAAAATTTCAGGAAACGTAAAGAGGCTGCCCATTTGCGTAAATCGTGGGCCCGACCCACAACGCCGGGATTACTCTCTTTAATGACTTCGACCAGAAGAGAGGCTAATCGCCGTTTCAGTAAGCGTTTACCAGTACTTGCTACCCATAAAGCACCTTGGGGGTTTAGAGGAGCTACTCTCAAATATTTGGTTAGAGCTTGCACTGGACATAGATTATGATGCACCTTTCCCCTTTTTAACGCCGGCACCGTGAACTCAGAAAACACGTGTGCACTGTGCTCATTCTTGGCTACAAATCCCGGGGAAGGTGCAATGTAAATACATTCATTAAGTCTACCAAACCTAAGGCAATTAGGTGTGTTGCTCATCGCCGCCAGCTCAGACACTCTGTTCCCGGTGGCCAAAGCCAAAAGGAAAACAGCCTTTTTTAAGAGTAATGCAAAATCTGCAGTATTTTGGTACAGACGAGAGTGAAGTAAAGACAAAGCTTTGTCCAGAGACCAAGTAGGCATGAGCTGACGGGGAGGTGGGCGGAGTTTAAAACAAGCTCTCATAAAACCTGTTTCCTCCGCCACCGGTATGGAGAGACCTGTAAGATCTAAAAAGGGCACTTTAATCGCAGTTAAGTGATTTTTTAACGTTACCACAGATAAATGTTTCTGCTCAAACAGATAATTTAAATAATTGAAAACTAAAGCTACTGATGGCACAGTCTGTTCTGTTCTGATGATCCAAGAAGTAAAGGCTTGCCAATGTGAGTGATACTGTCGTTTCGTAGACTGAGTATATTGATTTAATAATTTATTGGTCACATCTCTACCGTATGGTGCTAGCCACTTGGCCTCCTGAATGTCCATAATGCAAAAGTCAGCGAGGTCGCTAGGTTGCCAATCGTGTCTAAGTGGAAATACCCGACCGGGAGCGACACCGGGTGCGGGCACCACGTTTTCAATTGCTGGTACCACAATTGCGCCGGCCACAGGGGCGCGATTAGTGAGACTAAGCCTCGATAATCTCGTAGTTTGTTCACTACGTGGCACATTAGTGACGCATCTGGCGGCGGAAACAGATAGATGGAGCTCCATCTGTTCCAGTCTGTCACTAGAGCGTCTGGCCCCCCTGCCGGCGTTTTCGTCCGGCGGGTGAGGTATAGAGGGAGTTTGTGAGTCTCCTCGGATGCAAACAGATCCACTTGTGGATGGGAGAGCTCTGCAATCATTAGGTTGAAAATGGGTTGCTTGAGCTCCCATTCTACTGTCGTGCTCTGTCTCCGGGACAGAGCGTCTGCCCAGACGTTCGCTACGCCTGGGAGATAAGATGCGTGAAGATAAATGTCTAGTCTGTTGGCTAGAGTAAAAATCTCTTCCGACACGTTTAGCAACCTCCTTGACCTCGTTGATCCCTGTTTCTGAATACAGTGAACTGCGTTCAGATTGTCCATTCTGAAGGCCACCGACTTGCCCCGTAACGCAGGGCCGTGAGCCTGAAGGAAATACAAGGGGACTAGTAATTCTTTGACATTGATGTGAGAGATTTCTAAGTGGGACCAAAGCCCCTGACCCTGGTGCCCCTGATTTGACTGAAATCCCTACCCTATTGTGCCTGACGCATCCGTGTCTACCCATACCGTTGGTGGAGGAGAGGTCCATGACATTATTGAGTGCAACGTTTCCCTCTTTGCCCAGACCGCTAGTAAGGTGTGGATTAATTTCGGGATGGGCCATAATTTCCCCGCCGGTAAGAGTGGGAAATATTTGTTGCCTTCCAATATTAAACGTTTTACTTTCAACCGGCCCAACATGACAGTTAGTTGAATCCAGTTGAGAGAGCCGACCAGAGACTCCCAGACCCTCCGCGTCGTAGTCAGACTGTGAAGAAACATGAACAGTTTCCTGCGAAACCTGTTGCGATTGTCCACACTCTGACTCAGAGTGAGAGCGGCCGTGTCCCAGACCAGCCCTATCCACTGAATTACTCGTGAGGGAACAAGGTTTGACTTTACCAGATTTACCTTGAACCCTAGAGTTTTGACATGATTTAAAATGATGTTGACATGTTTGATGCATAATTGTTGTGTCTCTGCCACCACCAGCCAGTCGTCTAGGTACCACAACACTCTGATTCCTTGTTTTAACAACGGCATCAGGGCTTGCCGGACTAATTTCGTGAATAATCGAGGTGCTAGGTTCAAACCGAATGGCATCCTTTGAAAAACAAAATTTTGGTGCCTGATCCGTAAGGCCAAAAACCTTTGAAATCGTTTGTTGACCGATACGTGCCAATAGGCGTCTGTCAGGTCTAGTGAACACATCCAACCTCCCGGCTGAAGTGTTAGCCTGATTTGGTGTACTGTTAACATTCGGAAAGACTCGTTGTGAATGTGAAGGTTCAGATAAGACAGGTCTACGACCGGTCTCATCTGAACACTGTCCCTTTTGGGAACCAAAAATAGTTTGGACGTGAATACAGGGTAATTTGGGGGGACCGGGATGATGACATTCTTGGCAATCATTTCCTGGACCAGTGACTCCACCTCTAAAGAAACAAAATTCGCCGTTGTCGGCTGACGTAAGCGAGGTCGCCGGAGCCACTGCCAAGTGATGCCTTTGCGTGCCACCATCCGTGCCCAAGTGTTTAACGGCCATGCTTGGTGACACGTTCGGAACGACCCAGTTAGCAGACAAGGGTTCGCCGGCTGTACTACCCTCGGGTCCGCCGGCCTTAAGGTTGGCACCGGGAGTGAGAGAGACTTTAGTTTTTTTGATGGTGGGGTTGGTGGTGCTGGACGCTTCGCCGGCTGGCTGGTGTTGGCCGAAGACTGGCCCTGACCTGGCTTATTATGGCCGCGTCCTCTCTGACCTGAAAACCTACTCTGTCTATGCCTGTACTGACCTTGGGGGAGTGGGAGGACTTAGGCGGAAGAAAGGGCTTAGATCCCCCGGCTGAGCTTTAGCGGTTGGCCTGGGTTTGGGGAAGTTAAAGGCAGGTTTCTTAGAAGGGGTGGGACTGTGTTTAAAGGCCTGCGCCATATTAAACACCGTTCGCCACACTTCAGGGGACATTAAAGAGGGAGTAAGCACTGGTGACATGACCACCTGATTCGCAATGCGATCAGGCAGTTTGCGAACTAAAGACATTCTGAGATCTTGTCTTGCTCGTACCGCCTCAAGCAAGGCGGTGCGTATGTCACCCAGAGATTGGATTGACGACTGGAGAAGCAGTCGCCGGGATAATTCAACCGATCTTCTGGCATCCGCGTCTGCGATTGCCTAAGTGGACCGAAGTAAAGACTTAGCTACCTGTTGAGACACTATGTATTGAGAGAACAGGCGAAAAGCTTTCCCCCTTAGCCTAAATTCTCGGTCTAGGTGAGTTGGGGTAGGGGTAGTGAAAGGGTCTTTTAGCTCACAAAGATTAATTTTAGGGGCAGCTAGGAAAGAAAACAAAGCTGACGGGACTCCGCCGGCAGAACATACCGGCATGGAGAACCATGAATGAGTATCTTGAGGGATCTGGTGGGAAGATTTGGAAGTAAATGTGGTTGCAAAGTTTTGAGCCTCTGAATCCCAATCTACCCAAGGTCCTGGACCAAACTGCCCCACCTTCAAGACTGGATTAGCTGCTTCGTCTGTGACGGTTTGTAAATCAAGTTCAGGAGTGAGAGCTGACAGAGTCTTAATGTCATTAAACCCATCCAGCTTAGACCAGTCTGAAAACAATTTTGAAGCTGAGGCAGGGGGTAAAGCTGGCTTAGTAGCATACACAAAATAGTCTTGGTGATAATAACTAGGTATAGCCTATATATTAACGTCTAGTACATTTCCCAAAATATCCAAGGCCCTTAATTTCTTTGATTTATTGCCCTGGATGACCCACTCACGCGGTACTGGGAGTTCCCCTGACAAGGTAGGTTGGGCGAGCTCTGGTTTAGTGGGGGTCAAAAGGACCCATGACTCGTCTGGTCCGTAAAGCAAGGGCATAGCTACCTTTCTGAGAGGCGCCTTGTCTAGAGGGGGTGGATTGACATCCGTTATAACCCTTACATTCGAAGTGGTCAATGCCGCCGTAGCAGGCCTAGTAACCACTGATGGTGACAGAGTGGGGGGGTTAGGGATCTTAGATAAAGCAATAGAAGTCATCAGAGGCCGTACCGTAGAACTTGTCGTGGGAGCCCCCAAGTCCACTGTGGGAGTTTCCTGTTGTTGGCCAAAAAATTTAGATAAAGCATGACTAAATAGCCCATCAATTTCCTGCGCAGTGACAAATTGAGTTGATGATGAAACTTACTGGTGAATCATTAATATCCTGCGCGGCGTCTAAGCCTGAACCTGACTCTTGCCCTTCCATCTCCGAAATTATTGAAACCTCGTCTTCTCCTCCTGATCCTCCTGAGAAGATCCCGCCGAAGCTGGGGGACCTTGCTGCCAAGATAAGTCAGGAATAGAGGATGGGATCGCCGCGTCCCTGTGGACGTCAGCGACTGTGTGACTAGTTTGAGTCGGAAGTGGGTGGTCAGACCCTGGCCGAGAAAATCGCCAAACACCGAGGCCCTGGCCTACACTCTCTTGGGAGTCTGAAACACTCTCAATCACTGATCCCCCTGAACTCTCCAATTCCAGGGTTAAAATATTAATGGGTAAATCCTCTTTAGGGACAGGCACTGTACTGGACCCTTGAGACCTAACACAAACTCTGTCTGGGGTAGAGGTACGATGAGAAGCACTAGAAGCTGGCGAATGTAGGGAGGTCTTTCGTTTATGGGAATCCTTTTTAGAAGATTTATGGCTACGGTGTGACCGTGAACTACTCTTTGATTTGGAGGATTCATCGCCGTGACCACTGGTGGAACTTTCCGTCCTACTCTTCTTACTCGATGGTGAAGAGGCAAGACTAGATGACTGGCGTCTGAGAGGTGACCTAGACCGAGATCTCGCCCGAGAGGAGGCGGACGCCGGGGGTGTCGGCTCTCTTGGACGTTTCGGGTAGCAGCAGAAGACACAGAACCCTGACCAGTCTCCGCCGGCTTATGACTAGTTACTCGAGAGGAACGTTTAGGGGGAGGGTGTTCAAAAAGCAGTCTATCCCAAAGAGGGACGTTGTCACATTGAAGTGACTTATGAGCTACAATCGTAGTGTATGCTGACATCTGTTGCCTAACTTCTCTTAACGCGACCGCTGCGGTCTTATCATTGTCGCATAGGACCTTGACAGCTAATTGGGAGCAAAAGGAACAATTACGCAAACCCACAGACCCCTTGAACGGTCTAGACATTTAACACACTTTATGCAAAGAGTATGCGCAAAAATAGGGATACCGGCACAGGTAGGGGTAGTGCATAAAGCAAAGACTGGGGCCAAGGTAGCCATGACAGAGACTGGTGGGGAAAACTACTGCCGGGTCTGTATTGGTCCGCCGGAGCCCAGCTCTGGAAAAAAAGAAAATTTCCAGGAATTAATGCTCATAAGGTTAACCCAACATGTTCGCACACAAGTGTTAATAACCCACCGGGTAACGAGATGTAATGACACAACGATCACAGCTCGCTACGCGGCGGGGCTCAGAATATCTAAACATATCTTTTTAAGAAAGTGAAGAATACCCTCTGACATAATATAACGGTCCAGCATGGCATTTATAGTCTTTCTGGTGGTGACTGTCTCAAGATTCAATTTTGGAACAAAAACAACCCCCCATAAAGACGCCGGCCCTTGAAATATTTTAGTAGAATAACACAGGGCAGGCTGATACGAGATCTGATTTCTAACGAATTGTCACAAAAAGGTCGCCGTAAGTATGAAGGCGGCGATACCTAAACGTATCACTTAATTAAGTGGTTAAATCGAAATTGAATTGTAAATTCCTTATTTCCTCCACCCAGGAGCACCCGCCGGGTGTAAAAAACGATGTTAACCCTAATTGAACCTTCAATCGCCGTAAGTGTAAAGGCGGCGATACATAAAGTATCACTTAAAATGGATCGGTTAACTAACTGAATGACTTGGTTGTTCATCCCACCCTACCAAGGTACACCCGCCGGGTGAGATGTCAAAACGTTAACCCCATAAGTTCCTGTCCCCACTTCTTTGTAAAAGATCGCCGGGGAGGAAAGCCCTTAACAACAGCTAGGTTTTTCCTGTGGTTTGTAAAACCGGGTAGAAAAACTTCATAACATATGTTCGCATGAACAATGTTTTAGATGGGTACAGCCATTCCGCCAGGAATCAAAGGGAGCCTGAAAACAGGCACCAACACAGAGACGCAGTCCTGGAGAGCCACAGACACCTCATCGCCGGGGACACAAGCCTGTGTTGAAACCACGTGTGGCCCAACACGGCTCTCGGCCGGGTTTTTTTCATGGTGAAACCGAGAAAAAACCCGCCGGAAGGAAACCCACCCCGTTCAGACACCATCTGAACGTACAACGGACACGAAGGAAAGCCACGCACGACTAGCCTAAGTCCACACAATAATCCGTGGAATTAGCCAATACACAACTAAACCAGGAAACAAACATAGTCCGAGGAATTAGCCAATACACAACTAAAACCCGGATACACATGACACAGTAGGGCATATTTATAAAAATAAACAATAACACTTGTACATGTGGCAAAGCTACGAGCGGCTGGCTAGGCCTAAGTAGACGGCATAAGAAATGTTGAAATATACACAAAAACACTGGAAATATAACAACAGGAACCACCGCCAACACACCACTGTAGCAAATACTTCCGGCAAAGGGAAGACTGACTCGGGACCCAGAAAAAACTTCACTAAGTGAAGAAAAATACGCTGGGAACGTCAGTAAGCAAAGCTTACCTCATCAGAAAGATAAAAGGCAGCAATAATTAACGCGTAATGAAAGCCGCCTGCATCACAAGCAAACTCAACTGTGAAACGATCACAAGTCCACAACAGGACCACGAGGGTACATCCGAAATAGATGCCCCAAACACACGACCCAAAATACACTGCACTGCGGGCAACCAGCCCAGGACACTCCTGCTACGCATATCCTAACCTTACTCGATACATCCCGGAGTAAACAAATGAGAAAAAACTCACTAGGGACGCAGCAAATGCGGAACCAGCGGAGCGTGGGGAGACACGTCCGGGCAGGCTGAGCGCAGAGCAGAGAAGGAAGAATGACGCCTGAATCAGCGTCTGGTCAAAGATCCACACAAGTACATCCACGATATGATGGAAAGCTTATTAGATAGTTATTCTTATTTTCTTTTTGTTTTTATTTTTACGAAGTTTTTTCGTAGTGAGAACCCAATTCATAATGACTGAAGCCATGAGTGAGGTCGCGTGCGCTCATGATGAAGGCTCCTCAGTTTTTTAAATGCTCTGCGCGGTAGATTCAAACTACGGCGGATTAGTGTTTGAAGAGGATGCCTTATGTAATAGGCATGTTCGTCAATGATGGAGGGGCCACTAATAAATACAGCCTTGTAATTGTGAGCAGTGTATTGCTCCCAGCAATCTGATATGGTCCCTGGATGTGGTACAGGAGCCCGAGACTCCCACATAACTAGTGTTGCAGTTGGAAAGTACACACTCCATTTACACAACCATATCTGGGTGACCAGGGCTCAAACATGTACTGTTTGCATATAGCTAGGCTTTTTAAAATACATTATTTATTCTTCTTGTAGATTTTGAGCAAATCCTCTGCTAATATGTTTTCCTTACCTGATTAACTTGCCTTGGAAATTGACCATGCAAAGATTACATTCATGGCTGGGATTGTATCAAAGCTGTCAAAGAATAGTGATATATTTAAATAAACAGTATGTATGTATTCCCTGTCCCAGACCACTATGTGTTTCAATGTTGATAATATTCACTGTGTCTCAAGTCAGCCACCCCCAACTATGGGATATGTGTTTGAGTTTATATATACAGTACATACATACTGTATCCTCAATAAACTCATTTATTACAGATTACCATATAGATTCCTAGAATAACAGCAATAACCACAATGTCAGGAATGACTAATACAAACCATATATGAATACACTTCAAAGACTGAGTGATCCATAATATGTACTATTTGTCTATTTCAATCTTAATGCAACATTCCAGGCTGTCCTATTCTGGGCTGCATCACTTGTCAATTTGTATAATTTGAGATCAAATGGTAAATCCTGATCCCATGTCTTTCTAGGTCTACTCTGTGCAGCTCCCTCAACTTTCCCATACTGTACTTGCAACTCATTCATAGACTAATGAAGAGGATAATCAGTTTTTCACTAAAAACAAAAATGCATTACAGGTAATATGATTTTTACTGTAATAATATATATATACAGTACATATTATTTCTTTCCTTTTAGGACTGGTTAAGAGATTTGACGACGTTTCCCCAAGGATTCGACTGAAAGCAGCAACCGTTCTTTCCACCCTCTTCACAGTAGTTCCTGAGAATTTTGATTCACAAATCAATTTGGCACGTCTCCTGGCTCTCTATGAAGCTGCAGTAATTTTCTTGGATGACCCTGATGTTAAGCTTCAAGAAGCAGTACTAGGTAAGTACAGTACTGGCTCTTTGGACCATAGCTACTGTCTTGTGTAAATATTGGGAGGTTTGACGACCTCCCTCTTAACCAAATAAGGAAAACCTCTTATTTGGTAGCAGTCTCGGAGTATCCAACATAGGGCTTAAGATCTCAGCCACTACCACAGCGGGCCGATTTATCGGTACTAGCGCTAAGTCCCAATAATCTCTAAACTTGCACCTCAATTCACTACTAGGCACGTTGTACACACTCTGAGACGACTAAAGACGGAAAAGAATTTAGGATATAAAGAGTATTAGCGAGGTGATGCGTACAAGTAGACTGGGATGGTATGGACATGTGGAGAGAGTGGATGAACAAAATTGGGTGAAAAAATGCAGATCTGTGATTGTGGAGGGAGTTGCACCAAGGGGTGGACCGAGGAAAACCTGGGATCAGGCTATATGCGCCGATTTCAAATCCAAGAACTTGACAAGTGAAGCAGCCCTTAACAGGGTTGCCTGGAATGCCGCCATTAGGACAAGAGACTGAAACTACACGTATGTGTGGAACACTCAGTCTTAACATTTTGTGTGTGTGTGTGTGAGCGAAGGAGAGAAAAAAGTTATAGTTACCCATTTAATCTAGCTGCTCTCCTCTGGCCATGCTCCATTTTCTACGAGCCCGTGCCACTCTATGTAAAACCATCTAGGTATCAAGTACAGTAAACCCCCGCCCTTTCGGAATTCCAAGACTTTCGGACTAGCATTTCAATTCGGACTCATGGTTCAGCCTTTCGGATTTGTCTGAAAGGCTGAGAAAATACCTCCGTCCTTTTCAGACTACTTGATTTTCCGAGTGACCGAAATCGTCGAAATGCGATCATTTAATCATCTATCTATCTATCTATTGCATGACGCCATGATCCCCGAAGGGGTGGCCACGAACGAACCGCCCCCATGCACCTTTGTCCCCAGTCAGTCGACGTCCCTCTCCCCAACCAGCACTGCCTTCGTTCATATACTTCCTCACTCCATCCTTCCACCTCTCTTTCGGTCTACCTCTCCCTCTCTGTCCCTCCACCTCGCTCTCGTACACCCTCTTAGTCATTCTCTTGCTTTCCATACGTTCCATATGGCTGAACCATCTCAAGTTATTCCTTTTCACACTTTCCAGCACATCTACCTCCACACCACACCTCCTTCTTACTTCCTCATTAGTCTGTCTATCCCTCCATGTAACTCCGCACGCACTTCTTAAGTAATTCATTTCCACTGCTCTCCCTCTTGGTCTGAGTCTCTCAACCAACGTCCATGCTTCGCTTCCGTAAGTCAGTGTCGGGATTACCACACTGTCATGCAAGGACTTCTTCACTTCCATACTGACCACCCTATTTCTTGTTACTGCTTTCAGCGTTCCTACAACCCTCTTCCCCTGTTGTACCCTCTCCCGCACTTCTTCATCCATAGTCCCATCTTTACTCAACACACTGCCCAGATACTTAAAAGAGTTGACGATCTCCATAGCCTGACCGTTCAGCTTCACCTCACACTCTGTGACTTCACCCCTTTCGAAGACCATAACCTTGCTCTTCCCCGCATTTACCTTCAAATTCCGTTTTTCGCACAGTGTTCCAAACTCATTTACCAGACCCTGCAACTCCCATTCATTATCACTCATAATTTAATCATAAGTACTATATATCTCTTATATACTTAGGCTACCTTAATTCTTTATAATATTTCATAATAAACTTATATAAAACAAGTTATAAGTTCAAATTAAAAATCAGTGTACAGGTACCATTACCGAAACATGTGTGTGTGTTGTTGTTGTTGTTGTTGCTGTTCCCCAAGCTGCCTGGCCGAACAGCCCCAAGGCCCCGAGCAAGGCCAAGGCCATAACCGAGCGCCCCCACAGAACCCTCCCTGCCGACCACAATAAAGCCTGGTCTTGCTCGATCACCCTCTCCCAATTGGGGGCCTGGTTTGCTGAGGCCTTCGACTTCGCCGCCCGTTCCGTCGCCGGCTCTCCTTCAGTCCCTCCCCCGGAGTCATCACTGCTTTTGCCTCCTCTTGTGTCTGTCGGCGGGTTGGACGGCGCGTTCTGGTCCTGGATAAGCGGGCCCGTTTTCACCATAATAATGCATAACTTGCTGGTTGACATGTTCATGGAGATGGAGCTTACGATCTATCTATCTATCTATTGCCAGACGCCTTACTCCCCTTAACCCGGTGAGACCCAGCGTCGCACGTGTTGCGTCGGCAGTCTTTGATCACCAACTCCCAGCGACGCATCACGTGCGTCCGACATATAAAAAACACTTACGTGGCTCGTAAGGTAGGAAATGGCGGGAGAATAGGAGGGGGAGGTACCGTAGTGTGTGTGGGAGCCGGGCCAGTAGGTGTGAGCGGGCCGAGACAGCCGCGCGGCTGGTGGTGGTGGGCTTAGTGGGGATAGTTTACACCCCTAGTTCACCGCCACTTTGAACCTTCATTACTCCGGTCGTATGGGAGCTAGAGGCTTGAGATTTATGTGAGATACTCCTTAGGATGTATGCCGTACAATGCCATACTCAGTTTTTACCCTAGTGCTCCCGGGCGGGTGGTCATGCGGGGGAGACGAACTATTGAACCCCCCCCCCCCCCCCCCAAATGACCGAAATGAGTTTTTTTATTTTTGTCTTCATTTCTCACCATTCTCTTCCATTTTGGCTCAACAAATTTTTTTGAGGCTCCCCCCCCCCCCCAAAAAAAAAAATGTCAGAGGTGATTTTTTTTTTTTTTTTCATTTCTCATCCTTGTCTTCCATTTTAGCAAACAAAAAAAATAAGTGAAAATGGCTTGGGACTGGGGTGATCAAAATATTATAACTAGCCGGGGCTCAACGGGTTAATGGGGGTGGCCATACACAAAATGCCCCCAAGCAAACCTATCCCCTGTAAGAGGGACAACCCATGCCAGTTTACTGAAGGACTTACAGGATTGACCACTCAATTTAGGGTCCGTCTGATTCCGAGGCCTTTTATGTATTTTTTAGCACTATTTTTCTACAGTGGTGTGCGGCTAATCCATCCACTAACCTGCTTCACCCTAAGATAGCAGTACTGATTTGTATAAGGTTTACTCCCCTAGACAGGTTGCCAACCAAGGCTGACGAGTCCCATCCACCCGAATTTTTATAAGGTTATCTCCCCTAGATGGGTTGCCAACCAAGGCTAACGAGTCCCATCCACCCGAAACTGAAAATATAACATAGGAGGTGCAAAAAAACATAAAATCTGATCTGCATAAAAAAGTGTGGCGTTTGTAAGCCCGAAATTCCGTGTGACTAACGTAAACAAACTTTCGCACTTTCACGCAAGATCTCGCGGCCTTAGGTCCCATACGTTTTTCAGGAAATGCACTGTCCGAACCATCCAACCGTCCGAACCATCACCGCTCTCCCCTATATTATGTTTGTTGAAAAATTTGATAAGTCTATTATACATTAATCTTTCAAAGATTTTCGAAAAAAATTATAGAATTGACACAGGCCGATAGTTACTGATCACTCGTTTATCCCCGCCTTTATATATTGGGACCACTTTAGCAAGCTTCAGTTCTTTTGGAAAAACACCCTGTTTAAAGGTCAAGTTCACAATGTGGGTTAATGCTTCCACATAAATGGGATAAATTTGTTTAATTATATCAATAGTTATTCCATCCCATCCTGGACTCTTATTTTCTAGAGTGTTAATAATCTGACTTACTTCAATGCTTGTAGCAGGTTCAAGATAAATTGATCGCTGATTACTTGTCTGGATATATAATGGGAGGGATCTTTATCACAATGAGGTCTTCACTAATCATAGTCCCAACATTTACAAAATACTTGAATCCATTGGCTATTCTCAGGTTGTTTTCCTCTATTTCTCCATCAATTATATATTTGTTTATAGTGGCTGATTTATTTTTATCTTTATTAATGACATCCTTCAAGACATCCCAAGATTTTTTTACATTACCCTTATATTTGTCAAACAATTCATTGTAATGATTACGTTCCATATTACGCATCATATTATTTAAGAGTCTTTTGTAATTTAAATATTTATTGTGATTATAAAGTTATAATATAAACAGTAGGGTGTTTCACGGATATCACATACAATTTATTTTTAGTTTTAATACTCTGTTTTAGACCCGAGGATAGCCACGATCTTCTATTTCTATAAGTTAATTTTACTTCAACTAAGGGGAAACAGTCATTAAATAATTGAACAAACTTATTATGAAATTCAGAGAAAGCTAATTGACAATTGTTATTGTTATTTATATTATACCAATTAATTTCACCCAGCCTATTTTTAAAACCTTGGATATTAGTATCATTAAAAATCCTCCGCATTATACTTTTGACTTTAGACGTAGGTTCAATATTAGTACTAATAGTAAATATTGGATAATGGTCCGATATATCAGTGAAAAATATCCCGTTAAATAATATACTATTATGAATACAATTCGTGAATATGTTATCTATGAGGGTTGCAGAAATCTGAGTTGCTCTGGTAGGTTTGTTAACCCTTGGAATCCGGGAGGCCTCATATGAGGCAAAATGTGCGGCTAAAAAGTCGCCGATATAATCATCAGAACTCGGCAACCACGCAACGTAGCGATGTTATCTCAACGGCAGTCTACAGACAAGAAAACGTTCTACAATTTGCAAACAAAAATACTGCTCTAGGTGGTCTCAATCAGTAGCTACTGAATTATGAAGTTTGAAAATACCAAACTTCATATGAGGCCCCCCCGGATCCCAAGGGTTAATGAGAGGAATAAATTAACCCTCTCCGACATATGACGCAATTTTGAGCCTATTAGGGATACTTTAAAGCCTTTATTACCATCAGGGTTTTTTACAAACCTTTATTTTAGTTACTTCAACCTCTGCAGTTGTCTTTGAGTTAGATGTGGGCAGAAAACTAATTTTGGAGAGGTAATTATAAGAGTGAGAGAACTCTATTTCTTATTGCTAATCTGGCAACCTCTGCGTCATATATGTCTGAAGGGGTTAATAGGAAAACATTGTTTCAATGAATTCAGAAGTCATCCTGTGATTATCTACGTTCAGTAAATTAAGATTAAAACCCCCATGATATACAGTGATCACTCCCATAACCGAACTATATGGGCCATGGCCAGTTCGGTCACAGGGAGTATCCGGATACACAGAGTTAATTATCTATTTATCATTATTATTAGGTTATTAGCCCTTTAACTATTTATTTGTCTCTATAGCCTATTATTATATTAGCAACATACCTTCATACCAGGGGTCATAAATATATCCAAATAAGTCCTGTGGTACTATGAAATAGCTATTATTGGACAAGACAAATATTTTGTTCATCCCTCCACTGGAACATCAACAACAATGTCAACAACGTGTCGCCGTCGGCAGTGTGCAGTACTGCCAATACGTATAGCGACTTCCGCTAGATCTAGAGACCTTTACTTCGATCTAGCAGCAATGACTTACACTAGCGGGATGTATTTAAACTTTTGTTTTTAAATTTCAGAACAATTTCGAAGTGATATTATATGGATTTTGCCAAGTCATATTTCTAGTGGTATTTATCATGTCTTACATCTAACAATATATGCTAGCGGATTTAACTTCAATTGGTAACCCTTCCGCTCGAGTCGGCTCGAAGAAAATCGATAATGGTGGCACTTTAGTAAACAGGTGATAAACAAAACCGCATGCATATCGGTTTGGCCAAGATTACTCGGTTTATGTAAGTTTATTATGAAACATAATTTAGTATTTATAAGATATAGTAAGTAATGATAAGTAAATTATTATATATCGGTGATTTCGGTTAATTATTTTTGTTTTTTGTTTTTTGTTTTTTTTACTTTACTTTATTTATATATATATATATATATATATATATATATATATATATATATATATCCCATGGCCTGTTCGGTTATTGGCGAGGTTCGGATAATGACAGGTCGGATATGGGAGTGATTACTGTACAGGTATATGTATTTATTTGCAATATCAAGAGTAGTTAATATAGTGTTAATTTCATTCAAGAACATAATTAAGTCACCACTTGGGGGTCTGTATATTACACCTACTACTATCCTCTTATGCATCCAATCAACTGGTTCTAGTTCTATAAACAATGACTCAATATCATCACTCAACATCGATATGTCTACTCTCCTCGTAAATTTTAGATTTTGCTCAACATATATTGATACTCCACCACCTCTAAAACAAGTCAGAAGGGCTTATAGGTCAAGTGGAAACCAAAAGCAGCATGTTTGAAAGAGAATAAAGGCTGTGTGCCCTATGCCCTCACAAAAGCAGAATCCGAAGAAACTTCATGCTCAAGTCTTGTAAAACATCGACACGCAGTCATACGAAAAACAAATAAACAAACAACACGAAAAAGGGAAAAGAAACACAATGCATCACACGGAAATACATACATCCCCTCCAACTTACGTTTAGGGCGACTAAAAAGTGAAAATAACCCTGAAAACCGAGGGTAGAAATAGTGCACTCAACGGCCGCTTCGCGGCGCTGAGGACCAACCACCCCCGAAGTCTATCTATCTATCTATCTATTGCCTGACACTGTGATCCCCGAAGGGGTGGCCAAGAACGAACTGGCCCCATGCACCTCTGTCCCCAGTCAGTTGACGCCCCTCCTCCCAACCAGCACCGCCTTCATCCATATACTTCCTCACTCCATCCTTCCACCTCCCCTTCGGTGCACCCCTCCCTCTCTGTCTTTCCACCTCGCTCTCGTACACCCTCTTAGTCATTCTTTCGCTTTCCATACGTTCCATATGGCCGAACCATCTCAAGTTGTTCCTTTTCACACTTTCCAGCACATCTACCTCCACACCACACCTCCTTCTTACTTCCTCATTCGTCTGTCTATCCCTCCATGTAACTCCGCACGCACTTCTCAAGTAACTCATTTCCACCGCTCTCACTATTGGTCTGAGTTTCTTCCCGATCGTCCATGCTTCGCTTCCGTAAGTTAGTGTCGGGATTACCACACTGTCATGCAAGGACTTCTTCACTTCCATACTGACCACCCTATTTCTTGTTACTGCTTTCAACGTTCCTACAACCCTCTTCCCCTTTTGCACCCTCTCCCGCACTTCTTCTCTATGTTAAACCATCAGTCATTTTGCGCACGCCGTCGATGCCACACGCCTTTTCTGTGATCCGCGAGTGCCTGTTTACCCCCGAAGTAAACAATATAATTCAAACGTCTCCAGCACTACGCGCGCACCCAAAACACGCCTGAAAATCCGAAAAAGTGCTGCCTGCATCACTGAAACATCCATCTAAAACCTCAACAGCCTGAAAAGGCTCACACTCACTTAGTTGAAACGATGGGCCAGGCAAAAACAGGCACTCGCGGATCACAGAAAAGGCGTGTGGCATCAACGGCGTGCGCGAAGTGACTGATGGTTTTACATAGAGTGGCGCGGGCTCGTAGAAAATGGAGCGTGGCCAGAGGAGAGCAGCTAGATTAAATGGGTAACTATAACTGTTTTCTCTCCTTCGCTATCCTAATTTCTTTTCCGTCTTTAGTCGTCTCGGAGTGTATACAACGTGCCTAGTAGTGAATTGAGGTGCAACTCTAGAGTTTATTGGGACTTCGCGCTAGTACCGATAAATCGGCCCGCTGTGGTGGCGGCTGAGATCTTAAGCCCTACGTTGGAAACGTAGAGACTGCTACTAAATTTGGAGCATACTGTACTATAGGTAGCGCCAGCGAACTTGACAATCCCTTAACTTCTTATAACTCAAAATGAATGAAAGCAATCGGGGTGATGTTTCTATCATTTGGGAAGAGTCAACCAGGAAATAGGTGTGGAAATTTACAGCCAGTTTGCTCCAGGACCTTTTGAGTTACAGAGAGGTCAGTGATCAAGATTATTGTCAAGTTCGTTGGTGCTACCTATAGTATTTTATTCCTTTCCCTTGCACTTCATTCTTTTTAATTTATAATTTTATATTGTCTGTTAGTACTAACTTAATAAACTGTATAACCTCATCATGAATATTACAATTTCTTTTTGGAAAGAAAAAGAGATACCGGTTGTATTGGAAGGGGGATGAATCTGGAAAACCTAAAGGAGGAGGGGTTGTAGGCTACTGGTATCTGATGAGTGGGTGAAAAGCGTGATTGAAATAAAGAGAGTACATGGAAGATTGAATGTTCTGAAATTGAAAGATGGTGAAAGAATTATATATGTGATATCGGCATATGACCCACAAGTTGGATTAAAGAGAGAGCAGAAAGAAGTCTTTTGGAACAACATTTTTAGTGTCGTTTCGGGCCTCTCGTAGTATGATACTACAGTCGTCGGTGGTGACCTAAATGGTCAAGTGGGAGCATGTGCTGATGGTTACAAGGGTGTACATGGTGGGAAAGGGTATGGAAGAAGAAATCTAGAAGGCAAATTTATACTGGAGTCCTGTGTTGCACTCAACATGGTTGTGTGTAATACTAAGTTCAAGAAAAGGTTGAGTCATCTGGTCATATATAGTTGTGGGGGCACCATTATCTGATCATTGGGAGGTTTGACGCCTCCCAAATAACCAAATAAGGAAAACCTTCAATTTGGTAGTAGCCTCGTAGTATCCAACGTAGAGCTATATAATATTGTATAATTCCGCTCCGCTCTGGGAGCGGCCAATTATCGAAACCACTAGCGCGATTAATCGATAACTTCTAGAGTAGCACCTACATTCTCTACTAGGTACGTTGTACACACTTTTGAGGCCACTAGTTTAAAGAAGAAACGAAAATATGGGTGAGAAAGTTGAAGAATTTTGCCCATCTGCGATCTAGGCTCCTTACGACTTCTTCGTGAGCTTCCCGTGCAACCCGACCGGGTTAATTAGATCATCCTGGTATCAAGTTAAATAG
This sequence comes from Paralithodes platypus, assembly GCA_032716605.1. Taxonomy (NCBI): domain Eukaryota; kingdom Metazoa; phylum Arthropoda; class Malacostraca; order Decapoda; family Lithodidae; genus Paralithodes; species Paralithodes platypus. The sequence goes on along the minus strand of CM064486.1, from coordinate 56,708,475 downwards.
ACTAGATTGGATGGGCAGGGGTACGGTGCGAGGGCGGGATACTATAACGTTGGATACTACGTTTGGTGTGAGTGCAAGATCGGGATAAACAGGTATACATTTATGTGTGTGTATGCACCGGTTAACCAAGAAACTGGGAAAGGTGTGGAAGAAAATAGAAAGTTTTTGTTTAAAGTCAATAAATGTACGAGTGAAAGGCAAGAGTGCACACAGGTAATTTTATTGGGTGACATGAATGGTAGAGTTGGAATTGAGGAGATAGAAGGTATAGTGGGTAAATGGGGTGTGGAGGGTAGGAACATGAATGGTGACTTTCTTGTAGAAGTATGTGCGGAGAGAGAAATGTTTCTGGCCAACACGTTTTTTCAACATCGTCACATCCATAGATATACATGGCACAGAGGTGAAGGTGAGCAGGAACAGAAATCTTTAATTGACTATGTCATGATTGACTCTGGGCTAAAAGGAAGAATTTTAGATTCAAAAGCTGTACGAAGTATGCTGACGGGATCAGACCACTATGCAGTGCTGACAAAAGTGAGGATAAGGAAGGAGTGGAAATATGATAGGAAAGAGAAAACTGACAGTAGAGAGAATAACTGTGAGAAAACTAAGTGAAGAATGCAATACAACAAAATACAGGGATATGCTGAAAGAGACTATAAAGGGCATGGACGATATGATAGACCTAGGAAATACTGTAGACGAAGTATGGATAGGTACAAGAGACTCCATGATTAAAGCAGCTGAGAAAGTATGTGGGAAGAAAAAAATTAAAATGTGGAAGAAGAAAGGTAACGCATGGTTTAGCAAAAAGATAGAAGAAATAGAAGAAATAGTGAAAAAGAAGAAAGAGTTGAGAAAGAGTATGCTGCAAAAGAATATACCTAGAGAAACTAGAGATGCAAGGAAAGAAGAATATAAAAACTTGAAACAAAGAGTGAAGAGGACGATACAAGACGCTAAAAGGAAGGCAGATGAGGAATATGGGAAAAAGATTAGTGAACAGTTTCTGAATGACTCCCGCATCTTGTGGCTGGTCCTTGGGTGGCGTGGCTGGCAGAGGGTGTGGACTTCGGTATGCGTTCTGCGGAAGGTTCTCTTCTATTTCCACCTTTGGAACAAACCTTCGTGTCGGGACTGGTCCGCTCGTCACACGGGGTTCCTGCCAAGTACTGGTCTTGGCTTCATGACTCCAGTTTCTCTTGATAGGATATCTGCTCCCTTCTTCACGTCCCCGGAGAAGGGTGCCCTCGAGCGCAATCTCAGGCTTAGACAACGCACTGCTCGCCTGCTCTTTTACCCTCTTGATGTAGTTTCCGTTGTCTCGGCTTCGTCTTCGACTGTATGATGCCCAGCATCCTGGGGATCTGCGGCAAGGTGGTGAACACATGCGGCACGCCCACCTGCTTGCGGCTGCGGCGGCGGGGGGGGGGGGGGCGCCAGTCCTGGAGTGCTTGGACGAGCTAGGGCCTGGGCGGGTGATCGCTGAGACCCTCCGATCGTCGCTCACCGCCTCTTCCTTCTCTGCAACTGTGTATCGTGGCTTCCTCTAGGCGGTTCGACCAGAGGACGGAGTATTCTCGGCAGGCGCAGGATATTCGTCGTCCGTTTCGGACAGGTGGCAGGAATCGGGGGAGAGGTGGTCGTGGGGGCCGATCCCTCCACGACAAGTCTGGGGGGCACTCCGCGTCTACCAACGCGAGACAACAGCTGACTCGAGAGGAAGCGGTCCACAGGCTCCAGCTGATTCTACTTACATGGTTGCAGGCGGGAGTGAGCTATATTATATATCTTATTCATGTGTAAAGGGGACTCCAGGGATTAGGATGATCATATAAAACAAGTAAACTTCGGCTGGCAAGTGAGAAATTAGTGACTAATACTATAGGGTGTGAGTGAACAATCCGAAGAGACCGCACAATATTGTTGTTTTCGGCGCGGGAAGTTCTCGGCTCAGTATGGTGGATAAAAGTATATGGCCTATGTAAGTATTACCCAGCACAAGAGGCAAGATATTTGGTTCCAACTTCAAGAGGAAATAGGTGGGGAAGATGGTGAATGAAGGTGACGAAGGGGGGGAGGGGTGATAAAGGCGGGAGTGACGAATCGGAGGGAGAGCCGGATTTTCCCGGTTTCATGACAACATGGACGACTGAGGACACAGGTAAATTTTGCTTCATGCTGTTGAACAAAATCAAGAACTTGGAAGACAGAGTGACCGGCTTGGAGATAGTTAAGAAGGAAATTGTTACAGAGAATGGTGAGTTGAAGAACAGGTTGGAGTCAGTGGAGAAAGAAAAGGCAGTGATAATGACTAGGCTAGACGCCAGTATCTCTGAAGGTAAAAATGCTTGGGGCATGACTAGAGACCAAGTGGTAAAATATTTAGACAGTGTAAGGAAGGCACACAGTGACGAATTCAGGAAGATATTGGATGAACAGAAACAGCAAGATGTTAGGATAAAGGACCAGGTAAAAAGTATGGTTAAGCAAGGCATCCACGAAAACTCTCAGGCCATCCAGGAAGAAAGTCGTAGGGCTAACTGCCTCATAATATCAGGGGTGGAAGAAAAGGAGGAACTAGACTGGACAAAACGAAAAGAACAGGATGAAGGTCGCATCAACAAGATTCTGGAATCTATTAAAGATGAGGAGGACACCTGGAAGGAGGAAATATCAGACATGTTTAGGCTGGGAAAATATACAAAGGAATACAATAGACTGGTAAAAATCGAATTTAAGTCAAGAAGGACATGTGATGAAATCATGGCAGTAGCGGCTAGGCTAAAAGGGTTAGAGGGTAAGGACAAAATCTACATCAGGCGAGACTTACCAGAAGAAGAGAGAAAGAAGGAGGCTGAACTAAGGAAAACCGCCAAGGAGGAAAATAGCAAGAGGACAGAACAAGAAAAGAATATTTTTTTTTACGGAGTAAGAAAGGGGAAGATTATGAAACTTTCGGTAAAAAGAAACTAAAAGTAAAAGAGGGTAGGGAACAGACCGCCGCAGATAAGGGGCTTGGAGCAGGTAATGGGGGACTAGAAAGTATAAGGATTCTATATAGCAATGTCGATGGGCTAATCTCTAAGAAACTAGAACTAACAGACTTACTCAATACTAAGAAACCAGAAATAGTATGTCTCACTGAGACAAAACTAAGAGAAGACCTCGATATAAATTTGCTAGGATGGTCTGAATACAGGATTTGGAGGAGGGACAGAAAATTTCGACATGGAGGTGGAGTGTGCATCCTTACTAGGAAAGATTTGATTGTGTCTGAGATAAAACTAGTAACTTCAACAGCAGAAGTTTTAGCAATAGAGATTGGTGGAAACGAAAAAATAGTGGTGATAGTAGCGTATGTACCTCCCAAGACGAAGACATGGGGTAAGGAGGAGCATAGCCTAATGCGTAAGGAAACAATTAGTGTGCTAGGAAATATCTTGGCTTCAAAGGATGAAATAGTCATGTGTGGGGACTTTAACTGCAAGGAAGTGAATTGGGAAGATCTTGAAGCCGGAGCAGGGGAGGAAAGTTGGAGCTATGAATTTTTAAGTATGGCCATGGAAATTCTATATACCAACATGTAAAAGAGTCAACAAGAGTAAGGGGAAGTGATCAACCAGCTAGATTGGACCTTCTATTCACAAGAAGGGAGGAGGAGGTTCAAAGTATTCAGTACCTATGCCCACTAGGAAAAAGCGACCATGCAGTTCTAGACATAGACTTACTATTGAAGTATAATCTACCCAAGGGAAGGGAAAAGCACAAGGAAAATCACTGGATGTATTCCAGAACCGATTTCGTAGGACTACGGGATTTTTTCAAGTCACAAAATTGGGATCAGGTGTTATCTGAAAGTGAGGTAGACAAAAAACTCAAGGCATTCATGGAGATCTATGATACTGGTATAAAATCTTTTGTCCCTAAGTACATTAATAAAAGGAAAAAAAGTAATCGCAAAGTATGCGATTCCTGTGCTTGCCTACATTCGCGGTTAGCGAATGTAGGCAAGCACAGGAAGCAAAAAACAAAGCCTGGAAAAAGATGAGAAACTGGGATTCGGAAGATAACAGGCAAAAGTATAAAGAGGAGAGAAACAAATACACAGAAATGAGGAGGAGGTCAGAGGCAAACCATGAGAAAGGGATAGTGGAGAACTATGAAAAGAATCCAAAAATGTTTTTCAAGTTTGTAAACGGCAAAAGGAAGATAAAAGCCACGATCGTTAAGATTAAAAGTGGAAACAGAATCATAGAAGAGGATACAGAGATTGCGGAAGAACTAAATAGAAATTTTGCATCAGTATTTACAAAAGAAGGAGAATTCATTGCACCAGAAACCAATGAGATAGGTACAGAGGAAATGCCGGAAGTAACATTTAACAGACCAGAGCTCATAGACAAAATGAGTAAGGTGGATCCAAACAAAGCCGCTGGACCGGACGGAGTATCAGGCTGGATTATTAAAGAAAATGCTATGGAACTGAGTATACCGTTATATGACATAATGACCAAATCATTGGACACAGGGATAGTGCCTACAGAATGGAAAAGAGCAAACATTATTCCTATATTTAAGGGAGGAAGCAGAGATAAACCACTGAACTATAGACCTGTATCACTATTGAGCATCCTCATGAAGATTCTGGAAGGATTAATAAGGGACAAATGGGTGAACTACCTGGAATTCAAAAGATTAATTACTGACCGACAATTTGGATTCAGAGGTGGCAGATCATGTGTAAGCAACTTGTTGAGTTTTTACTCTAGAGTAATAGACACAGTGGACAAGAGGGAAGGATGGGTAGACTGTGCCTACCTAGACTTTAAAAAGGCATTTGACAAAGTTCCACACAAGAGATTGCTGTGGAAATTAAAACATGAGGGAAAAGTAGGAGACAAACTGCTGAAATGGATGGAGAGCTACCTTAGCGGAAGACAGATGAGAACAACAGTAAGGGGGAAATCGTCAAACTGGACTCAAATTACGAGTGGGGTACCACAAGGATCTGTTCTAGCCCCAATCATGTTTCTAATATTTGTAAATGACTTACCTGAGGGACTAACAAGCTACATGAGCATGTTTGCGGACGATGCTAAGCTGCTTAAAACGATCAGAACCCAGGAGGATTGCCTTGAGCTCCAAGCAGATTTGCAAAAGATCCATGAATGGAGCATCAAATGGAATATGGAGTTCAATGCAGGGAAATGTAAGACTCTAGAAATGGGTAAAAGCAAGTACAGACCTAGAAAAGATTATAAACTAGGAAACGAAGTGATTCCCAAAGCAGAAAAAGAAAAAGACTTGGGGATAGAATTTAAGGATAACATGTCTCCAGAAAGCCACGTAAATAAGATAGTGAGAGAATCACTAGCACTATTGGCAAATATCAGGATGTCTTTCAATTATCTTAATGAAAACACCATGAAACAAATAATAACGGCAATAATAAGACCCAGGATGGAATATGCATCTGTAGTGTGGTCCCCTCACTTGAAGAAACATATCCACAAAATTGAGAGGGTACAGAGAGCAGCTACGAGGATGATCCCAGGTTTGGAAAATTTGGAGTACCAAGAGAGGCTCGAGAGATTGAATCTACCTACACTGGAACAGAGAAGGAAACGAGGACAGCAAATTCAGATATATAAATGTGTTAGAGGTATTGACAAAATCGACCAAGAAAACTTCATAGAGAGGGATGGAGGTGAGAGGACAAGAGGTCACAGCTACAAACTAAAAGTGCTAAATAGTAAATCTGATCTGAAAAGTAAAAGATTTCCTACCAACTCGATTAGTGGGTGGAACAAATTGCCAGCCGAAGTAGTGTCTGCACCATCAGTGCATAGTTTCAAAGCACGGTATGACAAACATATCTTAGGAGGCGGGAATTAACGAGCATGCTCACTCCCGCAAATACAACTAGTGTAAGTACAACTAGTGTAAGTACTACCACTGGGACTGTGGGGGCGCTCGGTTATGGCCTTGGCCTTGCTCGGAGCCTTGGGGCTGTTCGGCCAGGCAGCTTGGGGAACAACAACAACAACAACCACTGGGACTATCCCCTCTCCCGTCCGTTTGGCAGATTCAGTGGTGGGCCTTACTCAAGGCCCTCACGCTGGTTTCTTCCGTCACCACTCTCGGCAATGGCCTCGCCGATTGTGGGCATGTCGGGTTGTATTTACCTAATTGTAGTTTACAGGAGTTGAGCTAAGCTCGTGTTGTTCCGTCTCTCAGTCTACTTTCATCCAATTTTGTCTTGAAAATATGGATGTTCCTTGCCCCTACCACCTCCTCCTCCAGCCTATTCCATTTGTCAATACATCGATAGGGGAAGCTAAACTTCCTGATATCGTTCTTGCAGATAGGTCTTTTTACTTTGTAGCTGTGGCCTCTAGTTATTCCTGTATCCATAATTATTATATCCTCCCTATCCAGCCTCTCCAGCCCTCGGGTGCATTTGTACATCATTATCATGTCTCCCCTCTCTCTCCTTTCTTTTAGACTCGGTAGATTTGATTTGTCTAGCCTCCCATATGGCAGTTCTCTGAGACTTGGAATCAATCTAGTAACTGCTCTCTGGATTCTTTCTAACTTGTGAATATGCTTCTTAAGATGCGGGGACCACACCACTGCTGCATACTCCAATCTTGGTCTAATCATACTTTTTATAATTTTTGCTAACATGTTCTCATCCAAGTAGTTCAGAGCAACTTTCATATTCCCGGCCATTGCATACATTCCGCTAAAGAGCTTGTTAATATGTTTCTCTGGCGACAAGTTATCTTGTATAATCAACCCTAAATCCTTTTCTTTTTCGGCTTTGCTAATTATATTATCTCCCATCCTGTACTCCCAATTTGGTCTATTCACACTTCTTCCCATATTTAACACATGACATTTACTTATATTAAATTTAATTTTCCACTTGGTGCTCCATTCGTATATTTTATCTATTTGTTATTTGTCTCATAATTTTTACGTCATCTGCAAACATTGACATGTAGGAGTTTATGCCTATCGGCAGGTCATTCACGTTCATAGGGAACATGAGAGGTGCCATCACAGATCCCTGTGGCACGCCACTCTCAACTTTCCGCCACGATGAGTAAGTTCCTCTAATGTTGGTCCTCATTTCCCTATCTGTTAAATAGCTCTCCATCCATTTCAGCAAACTCCCCCTGACACATCCTATCGTCTCAAGCTTAGATAACAATCTCTTATGTGGTACCTTATCGAATGCTTTGGAAAGGTCTAAGTAGACACAGTCCACCCATCCGCCTCTTTCTTGCAGTACATCTATCACCCTACTGTAGTAACATAGCAGACTGGTAACACAAGATGTCCCTTCTCTGAATCCAAATTGCTTTGGGGTTATTATCTTCTTTCTCTCCAACATTTTCATCCATCTCTTCCTATTAGCTTTTCACAAATCTTGCATACAATACTAGTAAGTGAAACTGGTCTATAGTTTAAAGGGTCCTCAGGGCTTCCATTCTTGTATATCGGAATGTTATTAGCTCTTTTCCATTCAACAGGAACCTGGTCTTTATCTAAGGAAGCTTGAATTATGTCCCTCACTGGCTCCACTAATTGCTCTGCACACTCCTTTAAAACCCAGGCAGACACTTCATCCGGTCCCATAGCTTTCCTTACTTCAAGTCCTCTCATCACAGATAACAGCTCATCTCTAGTTATTTCAATCTTGCTAAGACCACTCGCCTGTGGTTCGTCAAAACTTTCATCTCTACTAAAAACCGACCCCAATATGTTATTCATTACCTCGCACATGTCCGATACGTTTTCATACGTCCTAGCATCTACTCTTAATTTAGTAATTTGTTTCTTTACCTTCAACTTACTGTTTATATATTTATAAATCAATTTAGGGTCACTATCACATTTATTTACTATGTTCTTCTCATAGTTCATTTTAACTTGCCTAATTATGTTAACATATCTATTCCTCTCCTGTTTATATTTATTCCGATTACTCTCAGTGTTCCTTCTTCTTAATCTAGCCCAAGCTGCATCACACCTACCCAAAGCTCTTTTGCATTTCAAATTAAACCATTCTTTCTGCTTAGTAAAATTTCCAGTTTTATATCTTGGGACAAACAGATTGGTTCCTTCTCTATAAATTTCGAGGAACCTACTATATTTACCTTGTACATCTTGTTCCTTCAAAATAAGATCCCAATCTACTCCCTCTAAATATCTTTTCAAGGATACATAATCAGCTTTACTATAATTTAGTCTGTCATTTATATAGCTATTGTCTAATCTATTGGCATTACTCGAGATCAACTTCCATTTCAGTAATAGGTGATCACTTTTGCCTACAGGACATAGATAGTTTATATCACTAATTTTGTGAGGATCTTTTGTAAAAATCAGATCGAGTTTAGAAGGTTCGTTATTACCCCTCATTCTAGTATTCTCCTTCACATGTTGTGCAAGTACATTCTCCATAATCAACTCTAATAGCCGACTTTCCCAGGATCTCTGATTTGGCCTTGCATCTCCCGATTCCCAATTAACCTCACCACAGTTGAAATCTCCCACCAAGATCAATCTATTCTTTCTTAAAAGCAATCTTCTCAACGACTGAATCATATCCTCGACCATCTCCTCAAACTCTAACTCCCTCCATGCTCTGGTCTTTGGTGGCATGTAAACTACTGCTATGTCTAGCTTTTTTCCTTCTATATCATTGAGTTCAAGTACCATTATTTATGCCTTGTCATTATTTAACTCCACTTGCTTTGCTGTCATAGGGTTCTTAACTAATACTGCCACTCCACCTCCCCTTTTTCCCTTTCTATCATATCTATATACATTATATCCTTCACTAAACACTATATTGCTGTCAAAGTCCTGGTTCAGCTTTGTCTCCGTCAAACAGACTATCTGTGGTTGATCCTTTCTTAATACATCATCTAACACTACCTTTTTACTGTTTATTCCATCTATATTAGTGTAGTAGCACAATATATTGGAATTCCTCCTCCTTGTTTCTCTTCCCTCTCTGCCTCCTACCAGGTTCACCTCCTCCTCCATCCCTTCCCTGACCTAACTCCACATTCCCTTCTAGTTCTATTCTCCTTCCCCCCCCCCCCCCCTCCACAATCTCCAGTATCCCCTCTCTCTCCCCCTGTTCCACCTTCTCCACCATGTCCTGACCCTCTCTCCGGCCCCCTGCTCCCTGCATTATCTCTCGCTCCGACTCCTTGCTTCGACTTGGTACTTGTCTCTCTGCCTCTTGCACTATCACTCCTCTTACTTTCGGTTCTTGGTGGCTCCTGATGTACCACTTCCTTAATTGCCCTTCCCATATTCTCAAAAAAAAAAATCTTCCTTTGCTCTTCAGACAACTTTCCATTCTCTTCATCAGCCTTAGCTTGTAGTTCACTTAACTGTTCTCATTCGTCTACACTTAGGTCCTTTTTTACCCTTATATGCTTCAGCTCTCGAATTTAATTTCCAGCTTACATTGGCTACTGCTTCTGCCGTTGACTAGACTTAAGTTCTACTCTTAGTGGTCTCATCTCGCCCTTCTTATATTTTCCTAACCTTCTCACCTCCTCCAGTTCTTTTACCCATCCATAACTCTCGTCTAAGTATTCCAGTATCCCCTTGACTTTCTCATCATCACTTTCCTTTCTTACCTTCATATCTGCCAGGTGCTCTTCCACATCTCCAAAGATTATTACACACTTACCTCTATCTATTATCTCTCTCACTACCTTCTCTTTCTTCTTTAAAACTTGCACTACATTTTTTTCAAACTCTTTCTTTTCCTTTTCTCTCTCTTCCTTCTGCTCCTTCACAATTTCTTGGGTACCACCTTTGCACTCTCTACCCTTGTCCACTAATTTTTTACCTCACTAATTACTTTTACTTCCTCACTCAGGTGGCCCTCATATTCCTTAAGCTGAGCCTTGAGTGCCACATTTTCCGCCGCTAACTCGTCTACTCTGGCCATTACGGCCTCAAGGCTGTCACTTACTGGCCTAGGCCTATCCACCCCGCTACCAGCGCCGCACATATCGGACAAAACTTCTACTTTTGCCCCTAACTCCTTCCTCCAATTTTCCATCACTCCCCTCCATCTCACAAGACCCATCAACTGTTTTTTCATACATACCAACTGATCATCCTTGTCCTCGGTGGTAAAGCCTTCGAACTCGAAGTTCTCCTCATCACCAGCTAGGCTTTCACGCCTTCCCGCCATCGCGAGGTGGTCGTCTGCTAGCCTATAAACAAAACAATCGCCCCCACGATCCCTTCTCACTCCAGGAGCTGTTTTAATTAATCCATATTTTCAACTACTTGGAATATCTAATTACTTATTACATGCTCATAAAACATCTAATTACTTATGAAATGCTCATATAACTATCTGGGACAACACTTAGACACTCCTATGCACTTCAAACAAGGTAACTCATTGTCAGAGAGCAGCTGCGAGGTGTTGACAGCTCGGAGGTCGGCGGCGGTGTGTAAGGTCGGCGGCGGTTGTGCAGCGGGGTTTGTCCTGGAGGTGGCGGTCACGACCTTTCCTCAGGCGACCTCCCCGACATCGACCAGTGTCTCAAGACGTTGCCAAAGTGCTTCGGTCTATGCACGAGGATGGGATGATTAGAGTGGTCATGTCTCAGCAACGTGTCTTCCTCTCGTATGTCTTTCTAGTCCCCAAGAGGGACTGCGATGCAATGTGACCGGTGGTAGGTCTGTCCTGCTTCAACCAGCACATCGTGTACACCCGATTTCGGGTGCTGACTATCAGTCACGTGCAACTGACGCTCCAGCCCGTTTCTTGGGTGGTGGCCCTGGTTCTTAAGGATGCTTCTTGGCATGTGACTATGGCCCCTCGGTTCCAGGGTTTTCTGGTGCTCCAGTCGCACGAGCGGGTGTTCACGTTCGACATATTGCCGTTCGCCCTCAATATCGCTTTGCGGGTCTTTACGACACTCATCACACTGGCTCTGCCTCCTCTGCTCCGTCAGGGGATTCATATCCTGTTTTACTTGGACGGATTGGCTCATCGCCGCAGCCTCTCGGACACACTGTGTACAGGACACACTGCTGGTCATCCGACTTTTCACTTGCGTGAAATCGAGGTAAACATTCCCAAGTCGTGCCTCACGCCGTCGCCGGAAGTGACGGGGGTGGGCCTAGACTGGGACATAACGAGCGTGACTGTCAGACTGAGTCCAGTGAATGCGGCGAACCTTCGCAGGAAGCTTTTTGCCACATTGCACTCTATCTCGTTTACCAGGACGATCTGGGACTCGCTCATCGGGTCACTCATTTGGGTGTCACTGACCATTCCCCTAGGGTGGCTCAGGCTCAAGTGCCTCATACAGTTAGGCAACAGAGCGTTTCCTCTGTTGCCTCCCAATCGGCTTTGCCCGGTTCCGCGCTCGATTAATTTGAGATTCACACACTGGGTTGCTCGGGGCACACTTACAGCGGTTGTGCCCTGGTCCGCTCCACCGCCGACCATCTGGGTTGATCCGATGCGTCGTACGAAGTGGGGTGGGGCTACCGATCCAACATGGGTCGTCCAGATCGGGGCAGATGGCCGGGTCTCGCCCTTACTCATCATTGTCTTGGGCCTGTTAGTCCCGTTGTTCTTCCTGAGGGATCACGAACGGGCCCTCCCCGGCAGGTCGGTAGCCATCAGGATAGACGATCTGACGGCGGTTCCCTGTCTTAAGAGGCAGGGCTCCTCCTCCAGACAAGCGGCTCGCTTGGTGTAGTGACTAGCGTCTCGGACTTCCACCCAGAAGGCCCGGGTTCGCGCCCACGCTCGGCGCATTAAAGATTTTTCACAAGCACTGAGTCGTTACCATCCCTCATGAGCAAAGGGATGGGGTAGTAGTACAGGACCCCAATGGAAATACGCCTAATCGGCCTTATTGAGCTATCCTTAGCTAGCTTAGCATGCGCTAGCTTTAAGAACTATTATTATTATTATTATTATTATAACTACAAACTTGTAAATCCGCTAGGCTACCATAAAAAATCCGCTAGATTATAGGTTATGCTCTTTGAATTTTCCGCTAGACTAGACTTGAAAATTCGCTAGTTATTCTTGTGAGTTCAAAGATTTTTTCCGCTAGATCAATCTGCAAATACTCTGGATCTAGCGGAAAATCCGCTAAATTGGCATCACTGCCTCCAGGTCCGCCGTTCACCAGGCCCTGGCGGAGATGTTATTTTGTCAAGCCGACAATCACGGCATCACCCTGCATGCGACTTACCAGCTCGGGACTGCCGATCTTTGGACGGATGCTTTGTCAAAGGGCCGACGCACCTGGATAGACTGGTCTTTCATACAGTACCTGGCAGCCTCCTGGGGCGTTCCTCAAGTGGCCTTATTCGCCTTGCTCGTGCCGGCCTAGTTGTCTGTCTTTCTGAACCGCTGGACTCGCCCCTCAGCGGGGAAGAGGGGAGGGACGGACGCGTTCAGCGAGGACTGGAACAGGTGGCAGTCCATATACATGTTTCCGATACCTGACGCACTTTTGCTGTGCACGGTCCTCCACAGGTTGGGAGGGTACCGTGGCAGGGTTTGGTTGTTCGCGCCCTTATGGCCGGCACAGGCCTGGTCCACTCAGCTTTAGCGATGGTACCCGTGTCCCGTTCCCCTGTCGGTTTCCGACTTCCACTTGGGGCCGATTGAAGACCTGGGGTCCTCGTTGGCTTTCGCATCATGGACTATTGGTGTGGCAAAGTAGCTACCACAGTTTAGAAGACTCTTGCCACACAGGTTTCTTCTGCTTTGGACTGCGACGACGTGGACGAGTTACGTGTCTCACTGGGACTGTTTTCCTATATGGATTCCTGACCCTGCCCACACCTGCCGTCGGTCGCATTGGTGTTTCACTAACGTCACTTTTCCTTTGCATTCCATCACGACTTGTAGGGAGTTTGAAAGTAATCTTGATAAAGCATGGGGAAGACAAGATTTGAAGTTTGATTATAAAACAAAAATACAGAATAGTAAAAATGTTGCGTCTGCTACCGCCGCCGCCAACACCGTGAACGACCGCAGCAGTGCAAGTACTGGTACTGAGCTGGATACACAGGCCTAGTTTGCCTTTTTCCAGAGGATCTACTGTAAGAAACTGTAAGTATGACGCTCTTCGGAACCTCCTGTCTGCCATACGGGAGCTTTTTCAGGCCTTTGACGGGGTTGGCCGTCCCTCAGCGAGGGCTGAAGTTTTTCATGGACGCCTGTTTTCAGCTTCAGCCGCCCCCGCGCCAGATTCCGCCTCGGTAGTCTCTGGCGGAAGCTCTCAAGCTCCTCCCTACACCCGTTTCCACTACCTACCCGACGCCTGAGTACTTGCTTGAAACGACATTGTTTCTTCTTGCGTTCGCTACGGGGGAGAGAGTCTCGGAGCTGGCTACCTTGTCTAGGGCCCTGCATTCCTTGCTTTTTTCTCCCGTCCTCAGGGGGGTCATTTTGACCCAGTTTGTTCGTTTTGTGGCTACGACTGGACGTTAGGCGCACATTTTTCATCCGTTCGTTGTTCCCAAAACGAGAACATGTTCATCATACGCTCTGCCTGGTGAAAGCCCTGCATACGTATGTGCGAGCGCACATATGTATGCAGGGCTTTCACCGGCACCGCCAGACACCGCCCGACACCGCCAGGCCGGTGTCGGGTGTGGCGCAGTGGGTGGCACCACAGGCCGGTAGGGGCATTGGCAAGCGTGCAGTGGGGATGTGTCGGATGCTTCGTGCCAGTCATCCTGACATTCAAGGGTTGGCTGACGACATTATAGGTTTGAATCCCGGAGGGAAGAATGAAAACCTAATATTTAGTATAGTGGCCCCGAAATCATTGACGATATGCCTATTAAATAATAGCTCTCTTTTAAACACCCGCGGTCAGCCTGTTTGAAACACCCGCCGCAGGGGAAAGATTACTAAACATCATAAGTGCAACACTAATTCTCTTATGGAATCGTCTTTATGATTGGGTACTCACTACGAAAAAACTTTGTAAAAAAGAAAAAAGACAAATTAACTTAATAATTGTTATATTAAGGCTTTCCAATTCGTGGATGTCTTTTGTGGCTTCTACCCGAGACGCTGAACCAAGCGCCGCCATTCCTCCTTCAATGATATATCAAGACTAAACTCAAGACATCAACGAATGGGAAGGAGATGGAAGGGAGGGCCCTACATCGTCAATAATTTCGGGGCCACTACTAAATATTAGGTTTTCATTCTTCCCTCCGGAACTCAAGCATATAATTTATTAGTGGCCCCTCCATCATTGACGATATGCCTGATATCTCAAGTCTGGAGGGGGACATTCGTGACAATATCGATCTAAACCACTAACAAATTACCATAGGTAGAGAAAAAGAACCATAATTATAACAATCTTAAGTTTTATTGTTTACATACAATATTATAGAAAAATGGAAAGAAAAGCAGTGCGTTGCTTCAAAGAAGTTCTGCTTATAAGTAACCATACAGCTACATATGTTAAAGAATATCACATTGAGATTCAATAAAAATATTTTCCAAGAATGTCTTTATTCTTGTCCAACATTTAAAGGCACAAATAAATCATTTGATTATATCTTTTGTCCTTAAAATTAATTTGTACATATTATATATTTTGTCCAACTTAACCCTCTCACCACGGAAGAGCTCTTGAACGCCCATAAAAAAGCATATAACAGCTGCCCGGAAGGGCTCTTGAACGCCCAGTGGTTGAAAGCCTGTGAGCTTCGTGTGCGAGGCGTCGGCCCGACGCATGTAAACAACAGCCGGCTGGACCGACGCCCCGCATCTCCGGCCACAAGAAGGAGAGCGTCGCTTGTTCGTGTGTGCCTGTATGTTGTTGTTAAGTATCGAAAAGTAGTGTAAAGTGGCTGTTTTGGCCATAAAGTTATCTCCAATGAAATCATCATCACAACTCAACCAGTTGACTTAGAGAGCTCTACTTAATGCCATTCTACAGGTAAATAACACAGCTACGCTTGGGGATGCGCGGGAATGCGGGAAACAGTCAGATTAACACATATACGGTAGCCTAGCCTAGACGTTTTTCGGCCAAAACACCCGGGTTTCGAGGAATATATATATAATACATAGCCGGGGCTGGAGGGTTAAACTTAATATATTATAGTTGCAACTATTACAGATATCTTACAAAAATATTTTTTTTGAGCTGTATAACCAGCTCGACTCATCAGGTATCACAGCTCGTGAACTTATCACACAGTCCGGCGGAGGGTCTAGGGGTCTTGGCTCTCCAGCACCGCCGCCCCCCCTCCTTTTCACCATTAAGATTAAACTTAACTTTAGTAGCACACAGACCAACTAGACCCGCTGGCGCAAGGCCACACAGGTAAATTTTGGTTTATCCAAAGCCACAGATAGGTATCGCATCATGAAAGTATGATTGGAAGCCCACAACTTAGTGTTGGCTATGTCATCAATTGAATAATTATGCAAGAAACGTAACGAAACTGCCCATTTCCTGATGTCGTGGGCCCTTCCCACTACACCGGGATTACTTTCACGAATTACATCTACGAGTAAAGAAGACAATTTTCTTCTTGTGACGCAATTACCTGCACCATTAACCCATAAGGCTCCCTGCTGTTGGGGCCGTGACACTCAGAAACTTTATCAAAGCCTGAATCGGGCATAATACATGGTGTGTGTCCCCGCGTTTGAGCGCCGGGACTGTAAACTCAGAAAAAACATGCTCACTATGTTCGTTCTTCGCAACAAAAGTGGGAGATAGAGCAATTTCTACATTAGCATTGAGTCTCCCAAACCTGAGGCAATTAGGTTCGTTGCTCATCGCCGCCAGCTCAGACACCCTGTTACATATGTCCAAAGCCATAAGGAACACAGCCTTCTTTAACAGTGAGTCAAAATCTGGCGCATGATTATACTTGCGCGAATGAAGCAAAGACAAAGCTTTGTCAAGTGACCAGGTAGGCATGAGCTGACGGGGTGGTGGGCGAAGATGAAACATGCCCTCAATAACCCTTTCTCCTCCGCCTGCAGTATAGATAGCCCTGTTAAGTTATAAAAGGGGGTTCTGATAGCAGACAAATGATTCTTCAGTGGCGTTTTTGTTCAAACAAATAGTCCAAATACTTGAGAACCAAAGGTACTGATGCGTCAGTTTGCGCCGTTTCTACTATCCAGGTTGTGAAAGACTTCCAATGAGATTGATATTGTCGCCTGGTAGAAAGAGTATACTGATTTAGATTTTTTTTAGTGACGCTCTCTCCATACAGAGTTAACCATTTGGCATTCTGAATGTCCAAAAGGCAAAAGGCAGCGAGGTCTTTAGGTTGCCAATTGTCTCCAAGTGGAAGTACGAGATCGGGAGTGACACCGGGTTCTCGCACCACATTTTCAATTGGTGGTACCACACCTGAGCCGGCCATAGAGGCGCGATCGTCGAGACTAAGCCCCGGTAACCCCGTAGTTTGTGAACTACCTGACACATGAGTGAAGCGTCTGGAGGCGGAAATAGATAGATGGAATTCCACCTGTTCCAGTCCTCCAACAATGCGTCTGGACCCCCTGCCGAAGTAATTTCCCGGCGGGTCAGGTAGAAAGGAAGCCTGTATTTACCTATTTGTAGTTTACAGGAATTGAGCAGCGCTCGTGTTGTCCTGTCTTAGTTACTTTATATTCAATCCATTTTACTTAGACAAGTATCGTAATGGATATTCCCAATTCCCAGTATTTTGGACTAACATATCAAAGCTTATGTTGTCCTATTTCCATATTTACTTTTATCTAATTATTATGTTCTATACAACAACCACTCTACTCCTAAATTCGATTAATGAAATATTACAAACACATGTGGCAGTCCGTGGATTCGAACCCAGGACGCTCACACCGAATATCAAACACCTTATACATTGCACCACGAAGGCAGTTAAAGAATGGTGGACACTGCCTACGATTTATTATGCAACTTCGAATCCTGCATATCAATCTAAGCATGTACACACATCCCAACTGCAACTCACGTAGGCTATGCATATGTGAATGGAAAGAGCAATTAATGGGGCCTTAACCACTAGGGAAGGCCTAGATTTGAACATGTTAATGTTCTTCGCTCGCACCACCTCCTCCTCCAAGTTGTTCCAAGTCTCTATACTTCTATATGGGAAGCTGAATTTCTTTGTGTCCTTACGACATCTGCCCTTCCTCAGTTTAAACTCGTGTCCTCTTGTCCTTCCATCATCCCTCATGAATAGATCTTCCCTATCTACTCGTTCCAAACTTTTTACTCCCTTGAACATCGTTATTAAGTCGCCTCGTTCCCTTCTCTCTTTCAAGGTAGGCAGTTATAGTGTCTTAAGTCTTTCCTCATATGTCAACTCCTTCAATCTTGGGATCATCTTCGTTGCTAGCCTTTGGACTTTCTCTAATTTGTTTATGTGTTTTTTTCAAATGTGGTGACCATATCACTGCTCCATATTCTAATCTTGGTCTTATCATAGTCATTATCAGTTTTCTTAACATTTCTTCGTCCAAATAGTTAAATGCCACTCTCATATTGGTTATTATTCCATATGCTCCTCCAATGATCATGTTAATATGCTTCTCCAGCGATTAATCATCTTGTATTATCACTCCAAGGTCCTTCTCATGCCGTGTTTTGCCGATTTTTTCAATTCCTAATTTTTACTCCCAGCTTGGCCTTATCTCACTTGTTCCCACTTCCAAAACATGACACTTTTCTGCATTGAAAGTCATTTTCCAGGTTTGGCTCCATCTCTGCAACTTATCTAGGTCCTTTTGAAGATCCTGACAACTTTCTATACAGGTGATATTCTTCATGATCTTAGCGTCATCTGCGAACATATTCATATGACTATTCAAATTTTCTGGCATGTCGTTTACATAAAGTAGGAACATAATCGGACCCAACACTGATCCCTGTGGTACTCCGCTCATCACACTCCTCCACTGGGAATATTCGTCTTGTATTGTGGTCCTCATTTCTATCTATCTATCTATCTATTGCCTGACGCCGTGATCCCCGAAGGGGTGGCCACGAACGAACCGCCCCCATGCACCTCTGTCCCTAGTCAGTCGACGCCCCTCCCCCCAACCAGCACCGTCTTCGTTCATGTACTTCCTCACTCCATCCTTCCACCTCTCATTCGGTCTACTTCTCCCTCTCTGTCCTTCCACCTCGCTCTCGTACACCCTCTTAGTCATTCTCTCGCTTTCCATACGTTCCATATGGCCGAACCATCTCAAGTTGTTCCTTTTCACACTTTCCAGCACATCTACCTCCACACCACACCTCCTTCTTACTTCCTCATTAGTCTGTCTATCCCTCCATGTAACTCCACACGCACTTCTTAAGTAATTTATTTCCACTGCTCTCGCACTTGGTCTGAGTCTCTCAACCAACGTCCATGCTTCGCTTCCGTAAGTCAGTTTCGTGATTACCACACTGTCATGCAAGGACTTCTTCACTTCCATACTGACCACCCTATTTCTTGTTACTGCTTTCAGCATTCCTACAACCCTCTTCCTCTGTTGTACCCTCTCCTGCACTTCTTCATCCATAGTCCCATCTTTACTCAACACACTGCCCAGATACTTAAAAGAGTTGACGATCTCCATAGCCTGACCGTTCAGCTTCACCTCACACTCTGTGACTTCACCCCTTTCGAAGACCATAACCTTGCTCTTCCCCGCATTTACCTTCAAATTCCGTTTTTCGCACACTGTTCCAAACTCATTTACCAGACCCTGCAACTCCCATTCATTATCACACATCAGAACTGTATCATCCGCAAACAGCAGTATAGGTAGCTTCCACTCAATTCCCTCCCGATACACCAACATCCACTGCTCTTGATAGTATTTCTTTCATGACTCCATCCATATATACAGTAAACAACCACGGGGACATCACACACCCCTGTTTCAAACCAACATTCAGGTCAAAGAACTCGCTCTGCTCACTCTCCACACGTACTGCTGCCTTTGCACCCTCATACATGCTCTTCACTGCTTTCAGCAACTTGCCATCTACTCCGTATATTCTAAGTACTTTCCACAAACCTTCTCTATCCACTCTGTCATAGGCCTTCTCCAAGTCCATAAAGGCAACATACACCTTTTGTTTCTTCTCCTGATATTTCTCCACAACACAATTCAGGGTAAAAATCTGATCTACACATCCTCTTCCCTTGCTAAAACCTCCCTGCTCGTCACCTATCCATTTCTCCGTTCTCACTCTCACTCTCTCAATCACTACCCTACTGTATACCTTCCCTACTACGCTTAGAAGACATATTCCTCGGTGGTTACCACACACTCCTCTTTCCGCTTTGCCCTTATATAGGGGGACTATTATGCAAGTCTTCCAGTCATCGGGTGCACTCCCCTTCTCCCATGCTAGTTTGCACATTTTCCATACCCATTCTATCACTATCTCACCACCATACCTCAACATTTCCCCACACACTCCATATGTTCCTGGTGCTTTCCCCAACTTCACTCTTTTCATGGCTTCCCACACTTCTGACCTCCTGATCCCCACCTCCTCCTCCACTACTTCTCTTCTTCTCCCTCCCATACCATATCCAGCTATGTTTGCTGGCTCTTCATTCCTTACATTTAGCAACTCATTGAAGTACTCCCTCCATCTTTCGACTCTCTCTTGCTTCTCGGCTAGCATTCTCCCATTCTTATCTTTCACACCCTTACTGTTTCCCTTGCTACCTTCCCTAACTTTCTTGACTTCTTTCCAGAACAGTTTCTTACTCTCCCTCCATTTTACACTCAGATTCCTTCCAAATTCCTCATCTACTCTTCTCTTACTTTCCTTCACTACTCTCTTCACCACCCTCTTATTCTCCACGTACCTCGCTCGTTTCTGTCTCTCGAAATCTTCATTCCCTCTACTACCCAACCACTCTCTATATGCTTTCTTCTTTTCTTCCACAGCTATTCTTACCTCTTCTGTCCACCATGCTGTACCTTTCACTCCCCTCCCTCTTCTCCTCACTCCACACACCTCCTCACATGCTGCACAGATATCATCCTTAAACACCTTGCTCATCTCCTCCACTTCCTCCATAACTTCCAGGTCGAACCCACCTAGTCGTCTTTCCACTGCTCTCCTGTATTCCTCCTCCTGCAACTTCTCCACCCTCCTCACCATTCCACCCTCCTCTCGCCTCCTTCCAGCTCTCCTCACCCACTTCTTTTGTATCCTAACCTTAGCTACCACTACATAATGATCAGACAAGACCCCCTCCAATACCCCTATACACCCTAGCATCCATCACAAATGTCTTAATTTGTTCATCCACACATACATAATCAATCAATGACTTTCATTCCACCACTGTCTCATCCTCCATCGTCCACACCCGTTTCCACGTGAACCTGTGGATCATTCTGTGTCGGAAGAAGGTGTTGGCTATCCACAGTCTCCTCCCCACACATACGTCTACAAGTGCACTACCATTCCCATTCACCTCTGATGGTACCCCCCACCCTCCCACCACTCCCTCAACTTTCCTATCACCCACCTTACCATTCATATCCCCAATCAGAAATATTCTTTCGTTCTTGTCAAACTTCTCCAGGCACGCCTCCACATTCATCCAGAACTCCTCTTTCTTGCTTTCAAGTTTATCCTCTGTTGGGGCATACACACACACAATCACCCATGTTTGTATTCCTACTTTCATTCTCACCCACACAATCCTTGAACCCACAGACCCATACTCTCTTACACATTCCTTCCATTTGCTACTTACAAACAAACACGCACCTTCTCTCGCTGTTCCTTCACTCACTCCAGCACACACACCCATTCCACACTCCCACTCTCTCACATCTGAACCTTTCCATTTGGTCTCTGTCATTCCACATATATCCAGCCTGGCATTCACTAGCACTTCCAGAACCTCTCTCTCTTTTGTGCCATCATTCATGCCACTAACATTCCATGTAGCCATTCTCAGAATGTCCGAAGGAATGTCCTTAGTCGGTCGTGGTTCGTCAACATAGGTTCCGTCCGCATCCGAGGCTGTTCGTTCGTTTTTCCTTGCTTAGGTATTTTTTTCCGGGTGGGGGTCGCAAGCCCACCGACCCAACCTCTTTAGTCGCCTCTTACGACACGCAGAAGGCACGTGGGGCATATTCTATTCCCTTACCCCCAGGGGGGTAAGGGGGGTATGGTCATATTTAGACCATTATAAATTACAGGATTTCACTCCCTACATAGGCCTCAAAATGCCTCTAGAAGAACTCAATTTTCCAAAATTTTCTTGGGGGGGGGGGGGGGCTTATACCCCCCCCCCCCCCCCAAACTCCCCAGCTGTAGGGGCTCGCTTCACTCACCCATCACCCACCCATTTACAGGGGCCCCGCAAAACCCTAGTGCCTAGGGCCCCATAACATGTAAATCCGCCCCTGAGCCCACGTCATTATTGAGTGCAACGTTTCTCTCCTCGCCCAGACCGACAGTAAGTCGTGAATTAACGGAGAAATTTTCCACAATTTTCCCGCCGGCAATAGCGGGAAATGTTTGTTTCCTTCCAAGATTAACCTCTTTACTTTCAATCGGCCCAATTTTACAGTTAGTTGAATCCAATTGAGAGAGCCGACCAGGGATTCCCATGTCCTTCTCGTGGTAGTCAGACTGTGGAGAAACAAAAACAATTTCTTTCGAAATCTGTTGCGGTTGTCCACACTCTGACTGAGAGTAAGATTTGCTGTGTCCCAGACCAGCCCTATCCACTGAATTACCTGTGTGGGAACAAGATGCGACTTCGCCAAATTGATCTTGAACCCTAGGGATTGTACATGGTTTATAATGTGATTGACATGGATGTTGCATAGACTCTCTGACTCCGCCACTACCAGCCAGTCGTCTAGGTACCACAACACCTTGATTCCCTGATTTAACATCGGCATGAGGGCCTGCCGGACTAATTTTGTGAATATTCTCGGTGCAAGGTTCAACCCGAATGGCATTCTCTGAAAGACATAAGTCTCTTGCCTGATCCTCAATGCGAGGAATTTCTGGAACCTTTTGTTTACCGGGACATGCCAATAGGCATCTGTCAGGTCTAACGAGCACATCCACCCTTGCGGCGGAAGTGTTAGCCTGATGTGATTCACAGTGAGCATCCTGAACGATGTGTTATGAATGTGTCGATTCAAACAAGACAAGTCTACGACTGGTCTCATCTGAATACTGTCCCTCTTTGGTACGAGAAAAAGTCTGGACGTGAAAACAGGGCAAGTTGGATTGACCGGGACAATGATACGCTTGGTGATAATTTCCTGGACTAGTATCTCCACCTCTAAAGAAACATGATTCACTTCTAGAGTTTGACGTAAACGAGGTCGCCGGAACCACCGCCAGGTGATGCCCTTGCGTACCACTGTCCTTGACCAAGTTCGCCGGGGCCAGGCCCGGTGACACGCCCGAAATGACCCAGTTACAGTAAACTCCCTGTTATCCGTCGTGTCATTATTCGTCATACGACATTATTCGTCCTGCGTGAACTCGCCGAAATAATTTAATACTCGGCATAAATCAACGTTATTCGGCGCCGAGCCATAAGTCAAATTCCCCGCCTCTGCTGAACCGTCCCCGCAACGCACACAGAGGCAGTGTGAGTGTGTTGCCCATACTGCCCCCACCCCTCCGCGGCCTTAAGGGGACCGGCCGCTTTTTAATGGGGGGTGTCACTGAGCTTCGTCCGATTTCAATGAGATTTCGCACACGTATAGAGGATGATGTAACAAGGATTTTTGGTTAATTGTTTTTTATTCTAGGTCAATTAGTTCCTGAATTATGGTGGAAATTAGCTCGAAAATTGAAAAAAAAATCGGAAGTCGTATAATTCGAAACCCAAGCCCTGTATAATATTTTCAGAGGGATCAGACAACTCAGGACAGGTGGTTTTACAACTCTTGATCCACTTTTTTTTATCTAATTGCGGAATTAGGTGACTCGGAAATTAGGTAATGATTTTGTATTCGGTGGTTAGCTACATATGCGAAGGGGCTGTGTCTCAAATAAAAAAAAAGGCGTCAAGAGCTTTATAGAGCATTTCACGCGCTTTCCAATGGTATATAAAACATTCTTAGAGGGCCAATAATACATTAATTATAAGATCCCAAAGTGCGACAAAACAGGTGTTGAGAAAAACATGTGAAAGTCTAAGGTAATTGGGTGAAAATTTTTAACTTTTTGGGGGGGCTTACAATATTTTACGCAGGAACACGGCAGAGTAGAAGATACAGCTTTTGGGAGGTTGTAGAGTATTGTACGCTCTGTCCATTTATATATGTACGATCCTCGTATGACCAGTAGTTACTGAGCTTGTCAATTTCAAAGTTCGCTATATAACTTTTTTAGAAATACAGGAAAACTTTAAAAAAAAAACAATTTCCAATGGGTTTTCACTAATAACATTTCACTGGCATATGAAGGGATGTTGAATAAACACAGTTTAACACCTAATGGTATTTTCAGGATTTCGAGCTTTTTAAGCCTAAAAAGCGGCCGGTCCCCTTAATCCTCCTCAGTACTGCATAGCCCGCCACCCTAAACGTATTGTCTCGTCTCGTGTTGTGCGTTACTGTGATGAGTGATGGAAATAGTGGCATTTTTTACCATACTATGCCTCTTACAATGGCTTCTCATGCTGGCCAGTGTAACACTGTAACACCACCTCCTAAATGGCAAAGGAAAGTTCTGACCCTGGAAAAAAAGAAGGAAATTTTGGAAAAGTTGGATGCGGGGTGGCCAATACGACGCGTGTCTGAACATTTCGGTGTGGCCCGGACTAACCTACAAGACATTAAAAAGTCTGGGGATGCTATTCATGCATACCAGGACCAATATGGACAAACCTCTCGACGTATGTGTAGAAAAACTATGGCAAAACCTAAATATCAAGACTTAGACCAAGCTTGCCTAAAGTGGTATCGTCAGCAACATGGAATTGGCGTCCTGGTGAGAGCGACGGAGCTCAAAGCGGCGGCAAAGAAATTTGCCACTGAACTTCTGAACATCCCTGACTTTAAGGCTTCCGAAGGTTGGCTAAATCGTTTTAAACTTCGACATGGCCTTTCTAACAAGAAAACTCATGGCGAAGCTTTGGACGCCTCGGACGTGGGGATTAACGAGTTTCGCGCCAAACTTAAAAACTTGATTGAAAAGGAAGGGCTCACTCTCAATGAAATTTATAATGTTGACGAAACTGGGCTTTATTACCGCTCCCTCCCGACAAATACTTTAGCTGATGAAAAAGGAGAAATCTGTATCAGGTCGCAAGATTTCCAAAACACGTGATTCTGCGATGTGTGGTGCTAATGCAACAGGTACGCACCGTCTGCGCCCTGTTATTGTCGGCACTGCTAAGGTTCCTCGTTGCCTGCGGGGAATGATGGATAGACTTCCAGTTGTTAATTCAATTCTATGAAAGCCTGATTCACCAGAGTGATTTTCTCAGACTGGTTTTTTAACCATGCTGTCAAGGAGATTATCCAATATCAGACGGAGTCCCTTGGCGTACCTCGTGAGAATGTGAAGGCACTCGTACTCCTTGACAATGCTCCAGCTCACCCATCTGAAAAGGAATTGGTAGGCGCTCATGGTCGGATTAGGTGTATGTTTTCGCCACCTAACACCACATCGATCCTCCAACCTATGGACCAAGGTATAATTGCCGCCACAAAACGGATTTACCGCCGAAAGTTCTTGAGTGAGGTGATGGTGGTGTTGGAGGATGAAGAAGAACTGGCTACTGGCATCGATACCCGGGGGCTTAGAACACTGGACAACCTGAAGAAGTACACCCTCAAGTCAGCCATCTTCAACTGGGCTCAGGCATGGAAAGACATAAAGATAAACACCTTAGAAAATGGGTGGAAGCGACTTCTGAAGGCGGAGGAGCCAATCGTGGACTTTGAGGGGTTTGAGGCGAATGATTTCCACAAACAATTGAAGAGTGCTGGAGAAACGATCGACGAGGATACAATTCACAACTGGTTGGAGAGTGACGAGGGTGACCCTGGCTACCAAACAATGACAGACCAAGAAATCGCAGCTTCTGTAGCTGCAGGAGCACAAGAGGAACAAGAGGACGAAGAGGAAAGTGAGGATGATGAGGACGTGCCTGACATTCCAAAACTTAACACAGTGAGGGAAGCTCTAGACCTTCTCATTGAATACATGGAGCACCCAAATGCCAACACTGCCTTATTCCGTTCAGAAACATCAACACTTCTTCGTGAGGGGCGTGACTCCATCATCAAAGTGCAGCAGCGACGGCACTATAAACAAGCAACAATCAAGAGTTTCTTCCGCCCTACCAGCACCACCCCTTCACCCGACCCACAACCACTGGTAGTGCCAGCCAACAACACCCCTTCACCTGACTCACAACCACTGGTAGTGCCAGCCAACAACACCCCTTCACCTGACCCACAACCACTGGGAGTGCCAGCCAACAACACCCCTTCACCCGACCCACAACCACTGGTAGTGCCAGCCAACAACACCCGTTCACCCGACCCACAACCACTGGTAGTGCCAGCCAACAACACCCCTTCACCTGACCCACAACCACTGGTAGTGCCAGCCAACAACACCCCTTCATCTGACCCACAACCACTGGTAGTGCCAGCCAACAACACCCCTTCACCTGACCCACAACCACTGGTAGTGCCAGCCAACAACACCCCTTCATCTGACCCACAACCACTGGTAGTGCCAGCCAGCACCACCCCTTCACCTGACCCACAACCACTGGTAGTGCCAGCCAGCACCACCCCTTCACCTGACCCACAACCACTGGTAGTGCCAGCCAACAACACCCCTTCACCTGACCCACAACCACTGGTAGTGCCAGCCAACAACACCCCTTCACCTGACCCACAACCACTGGTAGTGCCAGCCAACAACACCCCTTCACCTGACCCACAACCACTGGTAGTGCCAGCCAACAACACCCCTTCACCTGACCCACAACCACTGGTAGTGCCAGCCAGCACCACCCCTTCACCTGACCCACAACCACTGGTAGTGCCAGCCAGCACCACCCCTTCACCTGACCCACAACCACTGGTAGTGCCAGCCAACAACACCCCTTCACCTGACCCACAACCACTGGTAGTGCCAGACAACAACACCCCTTCACCTGACCCACAACCACTGGTAGTGCCAGCCAACAACACCCCTTCATCTGACCCACAACCACTGGTAGTGCCAGCCAACAACACCCCTTCACCTGACCCCCAACCACTGGTAGTGCCAGCCAACAACACCCCTTCACCTGACCCACAACCACTGGTAGTGCCAGCCAACAACACCCCTTCATCTGACCCACAACCACTGGTAGTGCCAGCCAGCACCACCCCTTCACCTGACGCACAACCACTGGTAGTGCCAGCCAGCACCACCCCTTCACCTGACCCACAACCACTGGTAGTGCCAGCCAACAACACCTCTTCACCTGACCCACAACCACTGGTAGTGCCAGCCAACAACACCCCTTCACCTGACCCACAACCACTGGTAGTGCCAGCCAACAACACCCCTTCACCCGACCCACAACCACTGGTAGTGCCAGCCAACAACACCCCTTCACCTGACCCACAACCACTGGTAGTGCCAGCCAGCACCACCCTTTCACCTGACCCACAACCACTGGTAGTGCCAGCCAGCACCACCCCTTCACCTGACCCACAACCACTGGTAGTGCCAGCCAACAACACCCCTTCACCTGACCCACAACCACTGGTAGTGCCAGCCAACAACACCCCTTCACCTGACCCACAACCACTGGTAGTGCCAGCCAGCACCACCCCTTCACCTGACCCACAACCACTGGTAGTGCCAGCCAACAACACCCCTTCACCCGACCCACAACCACTGGTAGTGCCAGCCAACAACACCCCTTCACCTGACCCTCAACCACTGGTAGTGCCAGCCACCAGCACCCCTTCACCTGACTCACAACCACTGGTAGTGCCAGCCAACAACACCCCTTCACCCGACCCACAACCACTGGTAGTGCCAGCCAACAACACCCCTTCACCTGACACACAACCACTGGTAGTGCCAGCCAACAACACCCCTTCACCTGACCCACAACCACTGGTAGTACCAGCCAACAACACCCCTTCATCTGACCCACAACCACTGGTAGTGCCAGCCAACAACACCCCTTCACCTGACCCCCAACCACTGGTAGTGCCAGCCAACAACACCCCTTCACCTGACCCACAACCACTGGTAGTGCCAGCCAACAACACCCCTTCATCTGACCCCCAACCACTGGTAGTGCCAGCCAACAACACCCCTTCACCTGACCCACAACCACTGGTAGTGCCAGCCAACAACACCCCTTCACCTGACCCACAACCACTGGTAGTGCCAGCCAACAACACCCCTTCATCTGAGCCACAACCCGCCCAGTCTCCAATAACTTCCCCTTCAGCATCAGAGCCCTCTCTTATGATCGACCTGCCTTCTGATTTCACCAACTCCTCTACACCTTCCCCCACTCAGTCGCCCTTGGCTGACCTAGGGGCAGAGGAGAGGGAGACAATGTAAAAGTTGTCTCCAAAAAGCCACTAAGACAACACGGAAATCACCAGCAGAGAATCATCAAAAGAGTAAGTTATATTTATTAGGGGTTCGACCCCTACGGGGAACCCCTATTGTAATAATTAAACCCGGTTATTCATCCAAATTATCTTTACACGCCGGTTTTGACGCAATAACTCCAGAACCGCTTTTTGGATCGGGATCAAACTTTCACAAGAGGTGCGTTTTTGTATTGGGCAACTTTTGATATGCTAAACATCCGGCATGGCGGCCAACAGGTCCGTGGCAGCCGATTTCCCGAAATATTTGACGCCTAAATACCGTCTCCCACTCATAGGAAATTATTGGGCTTTGGCATATGGACTCCACTACTAATGCTCCGTAAATGTTATAGAGAAGGTTTTGCTTTTGCACGTGGGGTTTTTTCCGGCAATCTTGAAAAAACCTTGAATTCCACTTAAAAATAGAGGCAGATCCCTTACACACCCAGTCTCTCTCTGTCGCTCGTTTGCTTGCACACCGGTACAAATGAGGCAGATCCCTTACACATGCAACTAAGATGAACATGGGAATCTGCAGAGAGACAAGTGGCCCACAAAAGGCAGATCCCTTTCACATCCAACCCTTTTCGTCCATATGACTATCTGATTTTATCTTGAAATTCTCTATTGTTCTTGATCCCACTATAGCATGGCCACTAGGTAGCCTGTTTCACATATCTACGACTCTGTTACGAGAGAGGCAGATCCCTTACACAGCCAATCTCTCTCTCTCTCTCTTATTTGCACACTTGTACAAATGAGGCAGATCCCTTACATATGCTACCAAGATGAAAATGGAAGTCTGCAGAGAGCCGATTGGCCCACACACGGCAGATCCCTTTCACACCCAACTCATCTCGTTCTATCAAATTTTATGTTGAAGCTCTATTGTTATTGATCCTACTATAGCACTCGGTAGCCTATTCCACATATCTACAACTCTTATACCAAGCGAATAGAGGCAGATCCCTTACATAGCCAATCTCTTTCTCTCTCGCTCTTGTTTGTTTGCACACCGGTACAAATGAGGCAGATCCCTTACACATGCAACCAAGATGAAAATGGGAGTCTGCAGAGCCAGGTGGCCCAAATAAGGCAGATCCCTTTCACACCCAACCCATCTCATAAAAACTAATTTATCTCTGTCTTCCTTACTATCCTGTTTATTATTCCCAGGGGGTAGAGGAGAAACGGATATAAATTAAATAATTAAACCTGGAAAGATGAATTGGCCTAGGCTATAAAATGATACCGGTCGGCGGTTGACTTACGTGTTAAATTGTATATGTAGGCTATCTGTGGTAGTCCCAGTAATATCTATGAAGTACTTCTAGTATTAAAGGAACTTAGCTGTGATGCAAAGTGTAGATTAGATGATGGACATGTCGGTAGGTGAATATCAGGGAAGTTCTGGTGTTATGTGGCAGCAACTGGTGGTTTGTTGTTAGCGGGACGAAGTCTGTGTGAAGTGTGTCTGAGATTCCCTTTTATCGTGACAATATAAAATATATTTAAGAGTTCTATATCGTCCCCCGTGATTAAATAATAAGGGAAAATAAACTAAGATATAATTGGTGCAACCACAGTAATATTTATCCACAAAGATAAATAAAGTAATGCGTATAAACAAAAAGGAACCAGCTGTCGTGAACCCGGGAAATTCAAACTACGGTATATATACCAGCTAGGATTCACGACACTTACATTTATGACATCCTAGTCTCTGTCTCTCTCACAAATGAGAACATAAGAAAACCGGAGTTTGCAGAGAGCCGATTGGCCCACACATGTCAGATCCCTTTCACACCCAATCCATCCCGCGCGCTCTCTCTCTCTCTCTCTCTCATATGTATCGCTATCTTCCTTACGTTTACGACATCCTATTCTCTCTTGCCATACTCTCTCCCTCACAAATGAAAACATAAACAAAATAAGGAAACGGGAGTCTGCAGAGAGCCAATTGACCTCCATGGCAGATCCCTTTCACACCCAACCTATCTCGTTCTATCTAATTTCAAGTTGAAGCTCTATTGTTCTTGATCCCATTATAGCACTCGGTAGCCTATTCCACATATCTACAACTCTGTTACTAAACAAATAGAGGCAGATCCTTTATACAGCCAATCTCTCCCTCTCGCTCATGTTTGTTTGCACAATCTGTTCCTTTTGTAGTTTTTCCATGCCCGATAAGTTAAATGATCTCTTGATATCTGTGACACAGCTTTTGTATCCAACACAATACCCTGCTTGCAAAACCGCTTGAACCCCGGACAACGTTGCTTGCAACTTTAATTTTATTTATTCTTATTATTATTTCTTCCTTACTTTTCTTCTATCTATCTATCTATTGCCTGACACCGTGATCCCCGAAGGGGTGGCCACGAACGAACCGGCCCCATGCACCTCTGTCCCCAGTCAGTCGACGCCCCTCCTCCCAACCAGCACCGCCTTCATTCATATACTTCCTCACTCCATCCTTCCACCTCTCCCTCTCTGTCCTTTCACCTCACTCTCGTACACCCTCTTAGTCAATCTCTCGCTCTCCATACGTTCCATATGGCCGAACCATCTCAAGTTGTTCCTTTTCACACTTTCCAGCACATCTACCACACCTCCTTCTTACTTCCTCACTCGTCTGTCTATCCCTCCATGTAACTCTGCACGCACTTCTCAAGTAACTCATTTCCACCGCTCTCACTCTTGGTCTGAGTCTCTTCCCGAACTTTTCTTACTTTATTATTATTTGTTTTTCTTACTTATCTTATTACTGTATTATTTGTTCTTACTTACCTTACATTATATTACTGTATTATTTGTTCTTACTTACCTTACATTATATTACTGTATTATTTGTTCTTACTTACCTTACATTATATTACTGTATTATTTGTTCTTACTTACCTTACATTATATTACTGTATTATTTGTTCTTACTTACCTTACATTATATTACTGTATTATTTGTTCTTACTTACCTTACATTATTACTGTATTATTTGTTCTTACTTACCTTACATTATATTACTGTATTATTTGTTCTTACTTACCTTACATTATATTACTGTATTATTTGTTCTTACTTACCTTACATTATTTTCTTAATTTTCTTACTTTACTATTATTATTTCTTACTTACTTTTTTTTACTCTTACTTTATTATTATTATTATTATTATTATTACTGTATTATTATTATTATATTATTGTATTATTATTATTTTCTGTTGCTGTAGGCCTAGGCTATACAGAATATGTACCGTACGCATGACTGTACGATCGATAAATTGGGGGACTTTAGTATATCGTCAGGTAAACAAAACCAGACGGGTTCGTGGGGTTCTAGGGCAAGGGTGCATTATTGGGAGGTTTGACGTACCTCCCAACCTACCAAATAGGAAAACCTACTATTTGGTAGTAGTCTTGGAAAATCCAACGTCAAGGCTATTAACCTAATTGCAATGACGACTTGTCTATTTTGACTGCTATGTCGTCATTCCAACCGCGGTTAAAAAGAAAACGTCTAGAGTCTTGCTCTAGGAGACGTTGTACATTAACCAAAACTACCACCGAAGGTGAAAAAAAAGCATAGAAGAGAAGAAAAAGGGGTTTACCTTAGTTACCGCTTAAGGCCCATCCCGTGTTCCGTCATGTGCAGATCCCTGTCGAACGTGCGCATGAGCGACCCTCTCTTGTCATCACATCTCACGTCAGCAGAAGAACGCGGATGGGCAGGGGTCCGGCGTGAGGGAGGGTATTATGTACGTTGGATTTTCCAAGACTACTACCAAATAGTAGGTTTTCCTATTTGGTAGGTTGGGAGGTACGTCAAACCTCCCAATTTGTTAGTAGTCTTGGCAAATCCAACGTCAAGGCTGCATAACAAATAGGAGGAGGACATCCAAGCCCAACCTACCAAAAAAACCAATGCATAAAACAAAATTACGAATGACAAAGACACAATTTAAACAAGAGAGTTTAATAAAAGAGTGAAAAACTGAGGAGTAGCTAAAAAGAACAGTTTTAACACATGCCCGTCATTCATAGTAATGCAAAAACATAGACTTGTCTGAAACCAAAAAGGTACTGTACCCAAAAACCCTTTTCTTCAAAAACCAACAAAAACACTGAACACAAGAACAAAACACAATTTTCAATGTGGCAAAAACACTTATGTACTGGAACAATACATAATCCCAAACTTGCAATCCAGTGTTGCAAACCCGTACACCCCCCCCCCCCCCTTGTCAAAAAAAACAAAGGAAAAGAACGAGGGACAAGGGGGAAGACCAGGGATCTTCGCCAGAGCACCAGGAAACACGACCCCCGAGAGCAATCACCGGCCGAGGGGGTCGAACACTGGACACGGAGAGGTAGGAGGAGATGAAGGAATTGATAGAAGACCACAAAACCGCTGAGGCGATGGCAGGGAAGGATCGACGTGGCAGGAACCGGAAGGAGGCAGCAAAGGATCTGACATCGTGCGCAGAACCCCTACAAACAGGGTGACGGGCACGAACGGTCCGACAAACGTGGCGGCCCATCTGCACCCGCGAGAGCCTCCCACCTGTCCGAGGAGACACCCACACAGCAGTACCCGAAGGCGGCGCCACAGACGCAACAGAGGAGTGCAAGGCTGACACCGGGCACAACAGATGGCGAGGATGCCCACGCCGTAAAGCCTGGACGGCGAAAGGCCGGAAAACGGGGGCCTCCCTCCCATGCGTGGTAACAAAAGGAAGGGAGGAGGCGAACGAGACGCCATGCAAGGACGGGGAGAAGCGCACGCAGTCCCGGGGCCGTGACAATGCCGCTAGTGCAGACACCCGATCCCCAGTGGCCAGAGCGACAAGGAAGAGTGGACGCCCGAGCAACGGAACCGGCGTAGCGGCCCTTGTATACGTGGGGGAAGCCAGAAGGACCAGAGCCCGCCCCAGATCCCACTGCGGAGGGACCTGGCGCGGAGGCGGTCGATCCCGGAAGGCAGCCGTCAGGAAGGAATCCAGCTCCTGTGGCGGAACGACCAGCCCAGCGACGGACCCAAAGAACCCCCCGGACGGCAGACAAGTGGGTACGTATAGCGTCGACTGGAAAGCGACGTGGACGGAAGAGGTGAAACAAGGAGCGTAGGACGAGGGAAGGAGAGCCAACTGGCAGGCGAGTGGCCTGTAGCCACCTAGGAAAAGACCTCCAGCGGGACCCGTAAGTCCCCCAACGAGAAGACGGCCTGGAACGCTGCAGGAAGTCAGTCAGGGCCCGGCCGGGGACCGGGAGCCACCGTGCCTCATGAACAAGCACGATGCGAAGGCCAAAGAGGGCCGCAGGGCCCCAACCTAGGCCAAGTGGAAGCCGGAGACAGGTAGAGGGACCGGACTCGGGCACCACCGCGGCAACCGGGCGGACCAAGTCCGTGCCGGCCACAGAGGCGCGAGGAGCCAGACGCAGCCGTGGTACAGCCGCAGCTCCGCGAGGACTGGGCACATCAACAGCGCGTCTGGGGGCGGAAAGATGAATATCGACTGCCACCTGTACCAGGCGACCATGAAAGCGTCCGGACCCCCCCCGGAGCGCGAGGCCGGAGGGAGAGGTCCAGAGGCAACTGGCGCGGCACCCCCGATGCGAACAAGGCGACCTCCGGAACACCTCAGGAAGCCGCGAGGTCGGCGAACACAGTCCGTTTCATCGCCCATTCTACAAGAACGCCCTGCCCTCTCGACAGGGCGGCCGCCCAAAGGGTGGCAGGCCCGGGCAGGGAGGAGGCATGCAAGGAGAAGGGGTGTCGGTCCGCGAGGAAGAACAACTCCACCGAGACCCCCAATAGAGTCAACGACCTGGAGGACCCCCGCATAAGGAAACAGGGGACAGCCTGTCTGAGTGACCAACCCGAAGGCCACCGACGTACCCCGAAGGGCCAGCGCGTGGTCCCGCAGGAAGAACAAAGGAACCAACAGTCCGAGGGCATAGACGGGTAAGAGGAGGGAGACCCACCCATCTGCCGGGAAGTGGACGTCCCAGGTTCGATTGGGAACCTCACCCAACCTCGCTCGACGTATCTGTGGTTACCCAGACCGTCGGCGGGGGGGGCAGTCCAGGGCACAGCCGCAGAGAGCGAGTCCCGAGCAACCCAGCGACCGAAGCGTCGGCGAACGGTACGTGGGAGCGGCAGGAGCCGATCCATAGGGGCAACGGAAACACCGCGGTGCCCATGAGGAGGAGGCGGCGTAGCCAGAGGCTCACTAAGGGAAGGGGCAGAGCGGCCCAATGCAGCGAACCCACGAACGAGTCCCAGAGCCACCCCGGGAGGGAGACCGAGTGCAACACGGCGAAGACCGTCCACCGAAGGTGCACCGCGGCCGGCAGACCCCGGGGCACCGTAGCGCCGGACAAAACCCATGCGAGACCGACCCATGGCACGACACGCGACGGGGTCAAGCGTGACTTGGGAACATCGAAGGGGAACCCTAACCGTGCGATGTTGCGAACGACGGTGAGGGCGTCGCCAATGCACAGTCCTAGGGCGTCGGAAACTACCAACCAATCGGCCAAGGAAAACAGGATCTGGAGCCCGCTCCTGAGGAGAGGACCCAGAGCCTGCCCCACCAGTGCGGAGAAGATCTGCGGCGCGATGCGGAGACCGAAGGGAAGGCCGTCGAACAGGAACACACGATCGGAAGTCCGAACGGCCAAGAAGCGCTGGAAGCGAGGATGGAGAGGAACGAGCCAAGACACATCCTGGAGGGCCAGCGACACTACCCACGACAGAGGGCACAGGGCCAGGCGTACCAGGGGTACCGGCAGCATCCGAAACCGTGTGTGCACGATGTGCCCGTTGAGGGCCGACAGATCCACCACCGGTCGCATCGCGTCGCAGTTCGTCGACGGTACCAGAAAGACACGGGAGAGGAAAACCGGGTGACCGGCGGTCAACTCCCTCGACGCTACCCAGCTCGGGCATGGAAGTGAACACGTGGGCCACCTCTGAAGAGATGGGCCGGCGTCGGTGACAAGAGCGGAGTGGGGGTCTGGACGTCCACCTCCAGGTGAGACCCCTCCGCGCAACCCGCCGCCCCCAACGTCCCTCGCGGCTACCGAGGGGCGCAAGGGCGAAAACAACCCGAGGGAGCACCCGAGAGGAGGGGAGCGACCCGGTACGCCCAGGCGAGAAGGAGAACAAGGAGGCCGACCCAGAGAACTACACATTGTGTTGACGTGGAGGTACCCCCGGTACGGGCAGTGCGGGCATGAGCGCCACGTTGACCTCCTCTACCCCCGCCCCCCCCCAACCTCGTCGAAAAGGGCGGGCCACCCCAACCCCAGGCCGGCGCGGGGCTGACCCTGTCGAAGGGCGGCCGGAAGTGGAAGGCCGGCCAGCCCCGACACAGAGGGGATGAAAGGGGCAAGAACAGAAGTGCGAGGCGGAACCGACGCACAGGCCAGCAACGTCCCAGTCCTGCGCCCGTGCAAGGCGGCAGCACTTGCAGCAGCACCCCGAAGAGGACCGGCAGAAGGACGGGACTGAGAAGACCCCGCGCGCGGCACAGCGCGTCGGTGCGTGACGTAAGCAGGGGCCGTAACGACACAGCACGGCGTCGCGTGTCGGAAGTAGGTGCCGCCGACAGAGAAGCGTAGCATTCCCAAGCATCCTGCTTTAAAAAAAACCCGACGTATATAGCGCAGAGTACAACAAACCCTGACGAATAACCAAGGGGGCCGGCCGGCAGAACGAAGACCGTACCGTCGTGCGGTGCCGAGTTGCCGCGCACAAAACCGCCTTCAGCTCGGGAACCAAAGACACCGCGAGCCGAAGGTGTACCCGCTGAACGCGGTCCAAACCCTCGCGAAGATCGCCTGGCGCAGACGCCTCGAAAAGCCGCAGGTGGTGAACAGACGTCTGGAGGGAACCTAAAGACAAGACAATAAGTCCGTCACCCTCCGTCGCAAGGGAAAAACCTTGGCGACAGAGGGCTGATCCGGGTGAGAGAAGAACGGGGTAGCAATAGAACAAAGTTCAAGAACGGGCGCGCTCATCCAGGACCAGAACGCGCCGTCCAACCCGCCGACAGACACAAGAGGAGGCAAAATCAGGAACGACTCCGGGGGAGGGACGGAAGGAGAGCCGTCGACGGATCGGTGTGTGAAGTCGAAGGCCTCAGCAAACCAGGCCTCCAATGGGAGAGGGTGACCGAGCATGATGGCTAAGCCAGGAGTACCGGCGTCGCACAAACCTGTCCCATAGGAGGACAGACCCGTCAACACAGCCAGGGACTGAACAGCCGGAAGGATGTCAGGGCGGCTGAAGTCTGACCAGAGCGTAGGCCTGCAGAAGGGAGGGGGACCGTAGCAGGGGTAGGTAGGGTGAGGTGCTGAGGGTGAGGCACCGCCAAGAAGGGCGAGAAGAGGGAGTCTTCCATCGACTCCAAGCGCCCGTCGAAGCGTGACACAACCCAGCCCTGCGGGTTGCGGGCCAATGGAGGCATAACCGTACCGACACAACCCTCCCGCATCTTTGAGGGACCCCCCAGCGATCTCCGCAAATTTGCGGGGAGCCGAAACGTCCCAGAGGACCGAATCGAGCTCCCGCAAATTTGCGGGACCGGCCGAGATGGTCCGGCGCCGAAAAAGCGAGAGGAGCGTCTAGGGAATACCAAAAAAGGCCACAAAAATGCGTCATCTCCTTATGAACTCCAAGCGATGATGGCCATCAAGCTGAGCAGTGTCTTCCTTGAATTTATCCTAACTCAACCGGTAAAGGGAGAGGCAAGAAAGACACACCAGGGGAGAGGAGGCACATCCCCCAGGAACCACCCAGCCCACAGAGATAGAGCAAAGCCCATGAGGAGAAGTGGCAGGGAGGGTGGTTGCGCACAAACAGGGGCCCCCTTGGGGTACCCCTGGATTGGGCAAAAAGACTATGAAAGGATGGAGGTGAAACAGGAAGAGAAAACAAACACCAGTAAATGAAAGTGGCGAGAAAAAGGGTGGCCTAGCCGTGAGCAGAGAATGTGTCAGGTGCGAAAAACCCTGTGGTGTGAAGGAGGGGCCCCCGTGGGGTACCCCTGGATTATCACGAACCACCTGTCGCCCAGGCCCTTGAGACACGGTGAAGGCTCGAAAGGGGGGACTCGGGAAAAACGCTAATAATGCGGCCGACACAAACTCTACAAACAGCACCGCCACCAACGAAATCTCAGATTGTTTACCAACGGTACACCTTAGGCTATGAAAAAATGAAAACTCATAGGGGCATAGCAATTCCTGAATGAGAAAACTAGCTAGGCTAAAATAAGCTAAAAGCTAAACTATGCCCAGACTAACAGGAAAAAAGAATATGAAAAGAGAAAGAATGAAAAACATATACGAGGAACGCCAGGCGCCCCCGTACCTTCGGTAGGCTATTTCCACACGTGTCTCCATTATACACACTTAGGAGCCCATTTACGTGTGCCCTAGATCACGTAACATCTGTCTAACAAAAAAGAAGGCCAGATAAGCCGAAACGAACCTAAAGAGGGTGAATTAAAGGAGCACAACAAAAGCGGACTCAATCAATGGAGGCGCGTGAAAAAAGGATAACAAGAGAGGGTCGCTCATGCGCACGTTCGACAGGGATCTGCACATGACGGAACACGGGATGGGCCTTAAGCGGTAACTAAGGTAAACCCCTTTTTCTTCTCTTCTATGCTTTTTTCACCTTACAACGTCTCCTAGAGCAAGATAAGGAGTAGACTCTAGACGTTTTCTTTTTTAACCGCTGTTGGAATGACGACATAGCAGTCAAAATAGACAAGTCGTCATTGCAATTAGGTTAATAGCCTTGACGTTGGATTTGCCAAGACTACTAACAAATATTTTGTTTAAGGTACCTGAAATGTAAGACTTTTACCGAACCCCACACAGATAATAACACTTGTTTGCATGTGACCGAGGGCATAAATGGTTCTTTGGGTCATGGTTATTAACAAAAATATGATTAGTGACTTAGTCACTTAGTGACATAGTCACTTAGCCGGTGAGCCGGAAACGTTTAGTGTTTTGTAAAAATGAACTCGCCTTAAAATATAAGGTGTTGGGCTCCTCCAGTGGTTATTACTTGGCCGAAAGGTATCGTTCTAATTGTTGAAGAGAATCTTCTCCGGTAATGCAGCAGCTCGCCTGTGAATAACCAAGGAGTCAATGTTGCATGGTGGCAATAATACCGGAATTATTAGATCTGCTTAGATTTGGCAAAATAGGATCTAGTCATGCATCGTTTATATTTAAATACTGTAAACTATAGTTGCCTTTTATGTAAGAAATAGTCTAGTGAATTATTACCCGGTTTCACTGGGTATAATTACTTGGTAATATTTTAGTCAGGTATAGCCTTTTTAGAAAGGGAAAGAAAATTTGTACTTGTTTCCTGGAAATTAATTACAATTATGTAATAGTGAGAATCTACTTAGTAGGTGAACCTGAAGCTTCTAGAGTTTTGCCCAGTGAACGCACCTTAAAGATTACGGTTTTGTTAGCCGAGTGAAGGGAATAACAGGTGAGATGGTTAGGTCTACCCTGGCCTTGAAATCTGGAATACTGTTCATCTCCTGTTGTGGTTATCACTTGGTCGGGAGGGAACGTTTTGATTGATGTCCAGATTCTTCTCTGGTAATGCAGCGCATTACCTGAGCCTGTGGATCATACCAAGGAGTCAATGTTGCATAGAGAGATGTAAATAGTACTTATTAGGCCTACTTAACTTGGGCAAAATTAGGATCTAGCCTTGTATTGTTTACTTTAAATAAACTAATTAGATAGAAGTATTTATTTAAGCTCTCGTTTCTATCATAAGTCCGATAGTTATGTTAATTACTGGTAGCCGGGCCTGTCTCTAGTATGATATGACATCCTTATTATAATGTGACCAAGCCTAGGGTATCGGCAATAAATTCCATTTAATTCCATTATTGGAAACCTGGTTTGTCTTTATTAAAGTGTGACAAAGCTTAGGGTACCCGGTAAAATAATATCTGTTACTCTTACTGTTACCCGGACTTGTTCTTGTCATAGTATGACACGGCTATGGGTAACACAGCACCCATATGGTGGTCTTGTCATGGTGCCCGGCATTGTAATATGTCTGTAATATGTTAAGACATCCTTATTATAGTACAGTAAACCCTCGCTATCTCGGACTAATTGGGGGGAGACCCAGTCCGAGATGACCGAAAATCCGAGATGTCCGGAGTCCGGCTTGTGTCCGACCTAACAGAGGATAAAATCCGACCTAACCAATGTACGTCCGAGGCAACAATGAACTCGGAGACTACGGAAAAAATCCGACCTCAAGAGAGAAGTCCGCATCAACCTAGAAAACGAAGACAACCCTATTCGAACCCTATAATCTGTAATAGAAAACACAGTACATGTATTTTAGTTTTGCAATAATATTATGTATTGTACAGTAGGCTATATTACATTTACCCCTTCATAGCTCTTGTCTGTAGTCTTGATGTCCTCCCTCCCCCCTGTTGCTGCAGTAATTAATGCAGTGTTGGGGACAACACTGCATTAATTACTGCAGCATCCCCTTTTCACCCCCCACCTCCATCTCACTGTCCTCCACCTCACTGTCCTTCTCCACCCCACTGTCCTTCTCCACCCCACTGTCCTTCTCCACCTCACTGTCCTCCACCTCACTGTCCTTCTCCACCCCACTGTCCTTCTCCACCTCACTGTCCTGTTCCACCCCACTGTCCTTCTCCACCTCACTGTCCTTCTCCACCTCACTGTCCTTCTCCACCCCACTGTCCTTCTCCACCTCACTGTCCTTCTCCACCTCACTGTCCTTCTCCACCCCACTGTCCTTCTCCACCTCACTGTCCTTCTCCACCTCACTGTTCTTCTCCATCTCACTGTTCTTCTCCACCTCACTGTTCTTCTCCACCTCACTGTTCTTCTCCATCTCACTGTTCTTCTCCACCTCACTCCCCTTCTCACTGTCCTTCTTCACCTCACTGTTCTTCTCCACCTCAATGTCCATCGCACTGTTCTTCTCCACCTCACTGTTCTTCACACACCCACTCTTAGGACCATATCCCTTGCCTGTCATGGAACCGTTACCTTTACCCTTACCCACACTGTCCTTCTCCACCTCACAAACAATGTCAGGTTCAGGTATATCCATGGGCACAGGCGTGCTACTCATTAATTCATCCAAATCCATGTCCAAGTCTGAGAGTGGCACAGTGTCTACAGTGCTCCACGAGGTGCTAGCAACTGAGGAAACACTTGGGAGGGAGGTGGTGCTAGCAAGCGACACCCCACTGGTAGCAGACGAAGTACGAACTCTGGGAGGAGCAGAGGGTACAAAAAAGGAGCTGATTTTCTGTTGTTTTTTCCGATTAAGGTGTGCCCTCTGTATATGGAATCGACCATTACGCAGTGGTTCATATAGGGACTGCAACTTTGGGTCATCTACTTGAGTCAGAAACTGAAGACTGGTGTCAAAGGAGTCTAGGGCATGCGAGACTGATATCTTGGCCCCCTGTGTCTCTTCGTCCGACTCATCCTGGGTCTCTTCCTCGGCTACCCCTAACACCTCGGCTGCAATTTGTTCGTCAGTCTTATGCTCGTGTCCAGGTAGGTCTCTGTCCTCTTGCAGCCAGTCGTCAACTTCTTCTTCGGGGAGGTCACCCTGGTTACCTTGGTTCAAGAGGTTCCTGAAGTCAGCTGCCCCTAACCCTTCAAAACCCGGATCTTGCACCTTCGGGATATTTAAGACCTTGGTCCACCCATTCCTCAGTGTGTTGAAAGAAACTGCTCGCCACGCCTCTGCCCAATTGTAGATGCAGTCTTTCAGGGTATACTGCTTCAGTTTTTGTAGAGATTTCGTCCCGCGTGTATCCACATAACCCTCTTCGTCCATCCCATCTTCTATGATGACAAGGCATTGCTCCAGGAACTTCCTCTTGTAACGCCTTTTGCAAGCTTCAATTATTCCTTGGTCCATAGGCTGAATAACACTTGTGGTATTAGGAGGCAGGAACATGGTCTTAATTTTGCCGTTGGCACTCTCCAGTTTCATGGTACAAGGATGGGCAGGTGCGTTGTCGAGCAACAAGATGGCAACCGCTTTGTCATAGGGTACACCATACACTCGATTCTGGAACGAGCAAACGTCGGGTACAAATCTCTTGTGAAAGAAATCCTCAGTGATTACCTGGTTAAACCAAGCTTTCTTTGATCCATAATAGTCGACTGGGAGTTGCTTGGTAATGATGAGGTCCTTAATTACTCTCGGCTTCTGAGATTTTCCGACGATTGTAGGGGTTACACGGTGGCTTGCGTCGGCATTAGCGCAACAAAGCACTGAAATGCGCTCCTTCACAGTTTTGTGGCCAGGTGTGGACGTGATTTCTCGGTGGGCCTGTGTGTTGGAGGGTAGAGAACGCCAATACAAGCCAGTCTCGTCACCGTTATAGAATTACCAATGTTGAAGGTGTTCCTCGGTTATAAGGGCGTGGAAGCGTTCAGTGAAGGGTTCTATGGCCGAAGTATCGGCGCTTAAAATTTCACCACAAATACTCCTGTTTGTGAGGCCATGGCGGTTTCGGAACCTCCACAACCACCCCTCGCTAGCCTTGAAGTTTGGGTGATGAAGATGCTGTCCGAAGCATTCTGCTGCATGTTGTATCTCGATGCCTCTCACTGGTACGCCCTCAGCACGAAGTTGTCTGTACCACTTCAGCACTGCATCGTCGATGTCTTGATAGACTAGCTTGGCCTTGCGAAAGATCTTGGCGGTCGGAAGTAACAGGCCATTGTAAAAAATTCCTTGCATCCTCCTCACTGTTCACCAAGTTAACAACCTGCCGATGCTGCTGCTCCTCAGCTTCTACATCACGTACTGTGTCTTCATCCTGCACTGATCCGCTATAAGACATGATGCTCACTGAAGATTTTTCACTTTGATACACAAAAAAGAAGTACCCCAAACTCTTATACCACAATATTCACAATAAAAAATTCTCGGAGACCACTTAAGTGCTGTACAGTACAGTATTACTTTGCTAAAAAAATAATTCTTGCATGTCCTCAAAAAATATTCCACAAAATCAACAAATGTTCACTGCCTAAACTGTGAGAAAAATCTGCACAATAACCTGCAATTATATGTCAGTTCACCAAATCCTGAGCTAGGTCGCCATTTGTTACGATCGGGTCTCGTATAAATCAGTGGCTCTTATACATTGGACTAGACTGGCATAAATGCAACAACGGAAACGCTAGATCCAACCCCTGATATATAATCCCGTCGAACAAAGAACACATATACCCTCCAGAGTTATATCTGCGATAGCGGGGTATCTTAACTCTCAGTATCTATGTGCTTCTACTATAGGCTGATGTTCTCTGAAACAGCCTATTACCTATAACATATGGTTGCTTAGTTATGGTACACAAGGAAAAGATAGTTAACTTAATTAAATCACAAGAGTGATCTAATGCAAACAAGAAGAAGGTTTACTTAACGTTACTGTAATCAAT
This sequence comes from Paralithodes platypus, assembly GCA_032716605.1. Taxonomy (NCBI): domain Eukaryota; kingdom Metazoa; phylum Arthropoda; class Malacostraca; order Decapoda; family Lithodidae; genus Paralithodes; species Paralithodes platypus. The sequence goes on along the minus strand of CM064486.1, from coordinate 56,666,283 downwards.
AATATCTGTCACTCCTTCATGAAAGAAAGTGTTGTAAAGTCCTCAAGCACCGAACAAGGAATCTTCTGAATAATGTCGGATGCTACTAAGAAGAACGTATCGGAAATGGAACCACAAAATAGCAGGAGGCAGGACAATGCACGTGTAGGCTAAATACACAAAAAGGCTGGACCTATAATGTTATTGGACACAAGAATATTATAAGCGGTGCAACAGTAATAATGCTCGCCACGAAAAAGTAGTACTCCTATTAACAAAACCGGTCTATGCTGGTTGTGTCTCTCTACAGCAACCTAGACCTCAAAATGCTTGTGTAGAAATAATGGGTATGCATAAAAGAGTATATGATCTAATCCAGCTAATGTCTACCCGGGTTAATAAAGTCTAGCTGGGATGTGCAATGGTACAGAATTCTGGTGGAGCAAGGCAGCTCCTAGCCTAGTGTGGACCTTGGGTCTGTGCGGCCTGATTACGTTAATATGAAGGGGTGCTCTCTTGAGGATTCTCGATCACAAGTATCGAGTATCCTCCTGGCGACCCTCAAAAGTAAAAGCAAATAGAGTTAGAACAGTGTTGGGTGGATTAGGCAAGCAGCCCTCACGCACTACACAGTCTAAACTCCAAGGTACACAGACAAAAGATCCACCCAGGTAACCCACAGAATCCGTAGTGTCGTGCAGCTCAAAAGTAGCCTACACACAGTGAAAACACCAACAGCAAGGTACCTGATCCCTAGTCTAGCATTATTTAACCCTGTAGAAACATTAGTGATTGATGGAGACAGTCCGAGCAATACAATCTCCCAAAAAAAACAATGACTATCTTCAACCTTAGCCTAGTACATAAGAAATGTGAGATCCAGCATATAATACAGTCTGGCCACCAATTCAAGGTGTGGATGCAGGGAATCAGAGGGGGATTGATATTAATAAAAGGTGAGGAAGTAGTGGAAATGATAGAGGCGGTAGAAGAGAAAGATTCTAAGACAAGAGTGTGGAACAGTTCAAGGGAGATGCTTAGAGTATGTTATCTGGGACGGATCTGACCAGGATATTTCCAGGGACCGCATGGGTGGAGTCCCAGTTCGCAGGAATGGCACGAGGGCACGCGACAGTCGCCCAGTAAGCAGCCGCCTAGTAGGCCGTGTTAGGCAGGAGGCAACGAATCCCGCGAGGCCTATGTAAGGGGGCCGGCCACGCGCCACACTCACCACCAAGTCACACCACCTGGTCTCTCTCTCTCCTCTCTCTTCTCTCTTCCTCTCTCTTCTCTCGCCTCTCTCTCTCTCTCTCTCTCTCTCTCTCTCTCTCTCTCTCTCTCTCTCTTCTCTCTCTCTCTCTCTCTCTCTCTCTGTTCTCAATGTTCTCTCTTCTCTCCTTCTTTCCATTTTATCTCTTCTCTCTCTCTCTCTCTCTCTCTCTCTCTCTCTCTCTCTCTCTCTCTCTTCTCTCTCTCTCCTCTCTCTCTCTCTCTCTCTCTCTCTCTCTCTCTCTCTCCCCCGCTCGCCTTCCCATCATTCAATTACTTAACACAATACTTTCAATTGACTAAATAAAATAGAAAGGATTGTGACAGACGAAAACAAAGAACAGTTCTGAACTGTCTGCAACACAAGCTTTCTCGAGAAGGAAAGTACACAATGATAGGTAGACTGTAGCTACATTCTCTGCCCTGGCGAGTCCTAGCGAGTAAGCCATGCGGTTCTGGGGGAAGCGGTGAGCGTCACACCCCACCCAAGATTTTTAAGAGGCTCTAAATCTGACACGCAGAACCCATACAAAATTCGCCACTCCTAGTCACCCAGCGACAATGAAATGTAAAGCACAGTTCTCTTCAAAATAACACATTATAAAAATGAACAACCCCTCCCAACACAATAGATTAAATTACATAGTTATGCTCATAAGAGCGAGCTTCACTAGCCCAGCCTTCTGAGAGGAGTACAACTCAGAATTTCTGCTATAACATACTTAAAAAAAATTTAACTATCAAAGAAAGAGTTTTTATAGGATTTTTATATTTTTAATATGTTTATGGCGGCTGCACTACAGGGGCAGCCTTTTTTTTTTTTTTTTCTATACCAACACAGCAACTCCTACTTTACGACCCAAGACGCTAGGCTACCCACGCGAGCCAACAAGCACCAGACGTAAACATACTAATCAAACCAAAGTAGGAGGCTACCCTTGTGATGATCTACCCGGGTCTTCCACCCTCGATAAGCAATCTGCAATCACATTCTCAGAACCGGCAATATGGCGTATGTCTAGGTTGTATTCCTGCAACATTAATGACCACCTGGTCAGCCTCATATTCCGGTTATGGAATTGATTCAGGAACTTGAGGGGGTGATGGTCGGTGTAGATCACCACCACTGGTCCATAGGCTGGAACATACACCTCAAAGTGCCTGAGCGCTAGCACAATCGCCAGCAGTTCCTTCTCAACTACTGAATAGTTCTTCTGCGCCGAGTTGAACTTTTTTGAGAAGAAACTGACTGGGTGCTCCAGCCCATCTTCGTCTGATTGCATCAGAACGGCACCAGCCCCCACACCACTGGCATCAGTTGCCAGCTGGAATGGTCGGCTAAAGTCCGGGGCCCTGAGGATTGGGTGAGTACACAACAGGTGTTTTACTAGCAAAAAAGCCCTGTCACACTCAGGCACCCACTTAAACTTTCTATCTTTGGCCAATAGGTCCGTCAGAGGAGCCAGCACAGTAGAATAGCCCTTTATAAAGCAGCGGTAGTAACCAATCATGCCCAAAAACCTCATGATCTGCTTCTTGGTGGACGGCCTGGGGAAGTGGTTAATAGCCAATATCTTGTTCTGTGGGGGGCACACCTGGCCCAAACCCACCATGAACCCCAGATACTGCACGGTAGCCCGCACAAAATCACACTTTCCCAGGTTGACCACCAAGTTTGCCTCGCTTAATTTCTTAAATAGGGATTCTACATGTTCACAGTGGCTCTTGAAATCGTCATCGTAGATAATGACATCGTCCAGGTACACGGTACAGTTCGGAATGTCAGCCACTAACTCGTTCATCAAGCTTTGGAAGGTCGCTGGTGCGTTCTTTAGACCGTACGGCATGACATTACAACGATATGTAGCACCATCCACCACAAAACCACACACCTCTTTCGCCCGTTCAGACAAAGGCACCTGCCAGTAACCTTTTACCAGGTCCACCTTGGTCAAGAACTTGGCCCTGCCAATCTTGTCTACACAGTCATCGACCCGGGGAAGAGGATATGGGTTGGTGAGAGTCAAGCCGTTTAGCCTGCGGTAATCAACACAGAAGCGCACCTTGCCATCCGGCTTAGGTTGCAGTGTTACGGGAGATGTCCACTTTACCGCCCCCTTCTCGATCAGTCCCTGTTGCAACATATACTCCAACTCCGCCCGGAGGGCCGGAAGTTTAATAGGGGGCACCCTATAGGGCACTGATTTGAAGGGTGGGTGGTCTCCGACGTCAACGTCTTGCACCTCCTGAGTAGTGAGGCCTGGGTGTTCCACAAATACAGTAGGGTATAAACAAAATAGGCGCTCGACAGCCACACGCTGTTGCTCAGGTAGGTGTTGCAAAGCCTCATGAGCCGCCTGTCTCGTGTTTCCCGCCCACTGATCTGCAGAAACATGATAATCCCAGTTGTCATCCACCTGCGCATGACTGTCCCGTTCTCCTTCTCCACCTTGACTGCTGAAAGTCATCACAGGGACAGTGAGAGGCTCAGGTGGGCGCCTCACATACTCCTTCATCAGGTTGACATGACATAACTGATTCCTCTTACGCCTGTCTGGAGTGGCCACCAGGTAATCTAAGTCCGAGAGCTTCTCTGCTACCCTATAAGGACCAGCGTACTTTGCGGATAAGGGGTGACCTACAAGAGGGAGTAGTATCAACACCTCCTGACCCACGTGAAACTCCCTGAGTTTCACCTTGTGGTCGTACCTGTCCTTCATGAGGGCCTGAGAGCCTACCAGATTGCGGCCAGCCAACTCCAGACTACGCAACATTCGTTCTCTACTCTCAAGTTCGACAGCACCGTCACTACACTTTAGAACCTCCGGGTCTTCTAGCTGCAATTTGCGAATATCTGAGGGAGCTAGCCTGTCTAAGTGTTTGCGAAACAACTCATGCCCTCCCCCAACATCGAACTTTGCTTCCCGTTGCTCTCTCCGTGTATACCGTTGCTGCCTCTGAGTCTCTTTAAGCCCTGCCTCTACACTCTCAGTGACAGGTGGTGGTGCTTCTCCAGACTCCAATAACGGTGCTAATACTGAGTCCCCGAGAAGCGCTGCTGGTACTAGACTCTCCACCGTATCAGCTTTCAGCACCTTCTTGTGACCGTTCCTCCGCTTATTTGAAGACTGTTGGTTAGGCTGTGACTCCCTGGATGCGAGAGATCTGGTTACAACCCACGCCATTGGTTGCACCTGACACCTCTCAACCCACTCCTGTTCCTCCCCACTCACGTCGGCCGGCTCCTCGGCAACGACTAAGGGTGAAACCTTAGAAGCAGGCACCGCAAAGTCATTGCCGAGAAGGAGGTCGACGCCCCCAACAGGCAATTTCTCCACGATTCCCACATCCAGTTCGCGAGTCACACCGTCAACTTCAAGCTCCATTCTAACAAGCGGGTATGACCTAGTTGCATTAACTCCATGCACCACAACTACCCGCGCCGCGTTTATGGGTCTACCAGTGAAATTCTTCAAGAGTGTCTGAGAGGCACCTGTGTCACGCAAAAGCTGTACCCCGTGCTTCTTGCCCCCCCCACTTCACGCAGCCATGCCCTCTATGGTCGCAAAAGGCATCGCGGACAGGGTTCGAGCCTTCCGGATCCTTCTTCACTGGCGGTGCTCCATCCTCTGATCTTATGCCTCCAGCAAACACAGAAGACTTCTGGAACACCCCAATTCTGCGAGCCAATGACACAGCCGCCGTGGGAGGACTGCTCAGACAAGCTTTTGCCATGTGCCCCTCTTTGTGACAGTGATAACACTCAAATTTCCCCTTGGACTTCTACTGAGGTGTAAAAGTCCCCTGACCCTTCTTAAACGGGGCGGTGCTAGGTTTGTGATCAGTCTTGGTGTCATTGCTTTTAAATTTATGTGTGTCCATATTCCGGGGAGGGGGAGGGTAACGCTCCTTAACGCCTACATCGTTTCTCTGTGCAGAGCCGCACCCCCGAATTAATGACAACCGACGATCAGCCATCTCTGCTGCTTCTACGAGAGTTCTTGGGTTCTTCTCTTTAAGGTTTAAAGTCAAGTCGCCGCCCGTACACTTATAAAACTGCTCTAGAAGCATCAACTGTTTCATCTCATCAAACGTAGTTGTCTTCTCTGATCTGAGCCAGTTTCCCATAGCGTCGGACAGGTCCCGGGCGTGCTCCAAGAAGGTACTGTCTCGCCCCTTAGTCACACCCCGGAACTTTAACCTAAATGTCTCGGGTTGTAGCTCATATGCCCGCAGGACAGCCTCCTTGAGCTCCTCATAAACAACGCAGGACTCCAAAGGCAGTGCATCGTAAGCCTTGAGTCCCTTACCTACGAGTCTAGAGGACACAAGGGCCGCCCACTTAACTTCAGGCCACTGATGCTCCCGGCACTTCTTCTCAAATCTATTGAAAAACTCTGTGACACCAGACTCGTCAAATACAGGGACCAGTTTGAGAAGGTGCGACAGAGACTGATCATGCGCACGGTTTCCAGTACCGAGTCGCTGTCCCGTCGTCTCAACACGAGACTTCTCTAAATCCATGTCGGCACAGTATCTTGTAGATTCTAGTTCAGTCCTAAGCTCAGCTTCCCTCGTCTGTTGCTACATCCTAGCCAGCTCTTTTCTCTCTTCTATCTTAGCTAGCTCATTTCTCTCTTCTATCTTAGCTAGCTCTTTTCTCTCTTCTATCTTAGCTAGCTCTGTCTGCTGTTGACTCTGATGTTGCATCTTTGCCATCTCGAGCTGAAAGAGCATCTCCGGGGTCAAACCTTGAGGAGGAGGAGGAAATGCAATGATGTTAGAAATACCCGGTGATCCCCCCAGGGGCAAACCACCCTGCCAGTCACTACCCACCTGCGGAAGCGTGCTCAGGGTCGGTACTCCAATAGGAGGATTGGGAGTCGAGTGAAGGGGAGGCTCGGCCAAAGGGCTCTGAGCACTCACCCTACCTCGTACGCCAGTCACCCCACCCAGCACACACGTCATCAGGTCATTCTTGGTCATGCCACTAGTACATACATGACCGATAGCTGCGGCTAAGCACTGGAGACCGTACCGATTCACACCCACCAACCGGTCGGAAGTAACAGGCCATTGTAAAAAATTCCTTGCATCCTCCTCACTGTTCACCAAGTTAACAACCTGCCCATGCTGCTGCTCCTCAGCTTCTACATCACGTACTGTGTCTTCATCCTGCACTGATCCGCTATAAGACATGATGCTCACTGAAGATTTTTCACTTTGATACACAAAAAAGAAGTACCCCAAACTCTTATACCACAATATTCACAATAAAAAATTCTCGGAGACCGCTTAAGTGCTATACAGTATTACTTTGCTAAAAGGGGGCTGTTCGGCCAGGCAGCTTAGGGAACAACAACAACAACAACTTTGCTAAAAAAATAATTCTTGCATGTCCTCAAAAAATATTCCACAAAATCAACAAATGTTCACTGCCTAAACTGTGAGAAAAATCTGCACAATAACCTGCAATTATATGTCAGTTCACCAAATCCTGAGCTAGGTCGCCATTTGTTACGATCGGGTCTCGTATAAATCAGTGGCTCGTATACATTGGACTAGACTGGCATAAATGCAACAACGGAAACGCTAGATCCAACCCCTGATATATAATCCCGTCGAACAAAGAACACATATACCCTCCAGAGTTATATCTGCGATAGCGGGGTATCTTAACTCTCAGTATCTATGTGCTTCTACTATAGGCTGATGTTCTCTGAAACAGCCTATTACCTATAACATATGGTTGCTTAGTTATGGTACACAAGGAAAAGATAGTTAACTTAATTAAATCACAAGAGTGATCTAATGCAAACAAGAAGAAGGTTTACTTAACGTTACTGTAATCAATAATATCTGTCACTCCTTTATGAAAGAAAGTGTTGTAAAGTCCTCAAGCACCGAACAAGGAATCTTCTGAATAATGTCGGATGCTACTAAGAAGAACGTATCGGAAATGGAACCACAAAATAGCAGGAGGCAGGACAATGCACGTGTAGGCTAAATACACAAAAAGGCTGGACCTATAATGTTATTGGACACAAGAATATTATAAGCGGTGCAACAGTAATAATGCTCGCCACGAAAAAGTAGTACTCCTATTAACAAAACCGGTCTATGCTGGTTGTGTCTCTCTACAGCAACCTAGACCTCAAAATGCTTGTGTAGAAATAATGGGTATGCATAAAAGAGTATATGATCTAATCCAGCTAATGTCTACCCGGGTTAATAAAGTCTAGCTGGGATGTGCAAAGGTACAGAATTCTGGTGGAGCAAGGCAGCTCCTAGCCTAGTGTGGACCTTGGGTCTGTGCGGCCTGATTACGTTAATATGAAGGGGTGCTCTCTTGAGGATTCTCGATCACAAGTATCGAGTATCCTCCTGGCGACCCTCAAAAGTAAAAGCAAATAGAGTTAGAACAATGTTGGGTGGATTAGGCAAGCAGCCCTCACGCACTACACAGTCTAAACTCCAAGGTACACAGACAAAAGATCCACCCAGGTAACCCACAGAATCCGTAGTGTCGTGCAGCTCAAAAGTAGCCTACACACAGTGAAAACACCAACAGCAAGGTACCTGATCCCTAGTCTAGCATTATTTAACCCTGGAGAAACATTAGTGATTGATGGAGACAGTCCGAGCAATACAATCTCCCAAAAAAACAATGACTATCTTCAACCTTAGCCTAGTACATAAGAAATGTGAGATCCAGCATATAATACAGTCTGGCCACCAATTCAAGGTGTGGATGCAGGGAACCAGAGGGGGATTGATATTAATAAAAGGTGAGGAAGTAGTGGAAATGATAGAGGCGGTAGAAGAGAAAGATTCTAAGACAAGAGTGTGGAACAGTTCAAGGGAGATGCTTAGAGTATGCTGTCTGGGACGGATCTGACCAGGATATTTCCAGGGACCGCATGGGTGGAGTCCCAGTTCGCAGGAATGGCACGAGGGCGCGCGACAGTCGCCCAGTAAGCAGCCGCCTAGTAGGCCGTGTTAGGCAGGAGGCAACGAATCCCGCGAGGCCTATGTAAGGGGGCCGGCCACGCGCCACACTCACCACCAAGTCACACCACCTGGTCTCTCTCTCTCTCCCGCTCGCCTTCCCATCATTCAATTACTTAACACAATACTTTCAATTGACTAAATAAAATAGAAAGGATTGTGACAGACGAAAACAAAGAACAGTTCTGAACTGTCTGAAACACAAGCTTTCTCGAGAAGGAAAGTACACAATGATAGGTAGACTGTAGCTACATTCTCTGCCCTGGCGAGTCCTAGCGAGTAAGCCATGCGGTTCTGGGGGAAGCGGTGAGCGTCACACACGTCATCCTTTGTCGGACACCGTTACGACACATTTCGGAAATATTCGAGATATCAGAGGACGGTTATGACGGACATTTTCCGAATACTTATATAAAGTCCGACAACGTCAGAGACTGTCGGAACGATGACGGAAATGTCCGAAATACGGAAGTGCATGTCCGAGAGGCCGTAGCCAGTCCGACTAGTACGGGTTTCCGACTTCTAGAGGTCCGAGATGGCGAGGGTTTACTGTATGACCAAGCCTAGAGTACCCGGCAATAATCCTAAACAGAGCAAATAACAAGAGAACCATTACATGACATGGTCACTGTTGGTCCAGCTGATCTGTGTAAACATTCAAGGTTGAGTATGAAAACGCATACTGGTAAACGTATGAAACGCACTTAAACAGGTGCCGTTTCAAAGGCTTGATATTTGTTTTGGTAAAAATGATACCACCCGGGGATATTGGTATCCCGGGAATATTGGTACCTTACATGACATGGTCACTGTTGGTCCAGCTCGTGAACAGCCTCCAGAGTACTCGGCTATGGCCTATTAGTATGCGGGGCTGTCTAGGTAAGGCCTAGGGTTCCCGGTAAATGCTGTATTGGAATCCGGGTTTGTCATCGTCGTGACAGCCTCCGGAGAGTCCAGAGTACCTGGCTATGGCCTATTAGTACTCGGAGCTGTCTAGGTAAGGCCTAGAGTTGCCGGTAAATGTTGTCTTGGAATCCGGGTTTGTCATCGTCGTGACAGCCTCCAGAGTACTCGGCTATGGCCTATTAGTACACAGGGCTGTTTTTATATTTTATATGGATTATAATATCACTCGGGAATATTTAGTTTTTTAACAGTCTCCAGAGTAACCGGCCGTAGCCTATTGGTACCCGGGACTGTTTTTTATACTGGATCTGTCCTTTACCGGCAGTATTGGTACCAGGGCCTAGATAAGGTCTAGGGTACCCGGGGCTTGAGAATTTTCAACAAGGCCATGGACTTTGTACTCGTAAGGTTAGGCCTACTCGGCCACGAGTGTTATTTGGCGATCCTTTATGTAACTTGTACATGTTTTTAAAATTCTTATATCTTTGTAAGTCAGTGAGATATAAACATGTTTTGTAAATCTTTTATATCTTTGTAAGTCAGTGAGATATAAATCTGTTCTTTTAAAAGTCTTATATCTTTGTAAGTCAGCGAGATATATTCAATCAAGATTTTATTGCGAGTACTCTGGCTATTTGTTGTAGGCCTACTTGGTACTATTTGGAATAAATAAATAAGAGTGCCTAAATAAGTAGTAAAATTAGGCTACTATAAAAAGGTTGATATTGAATGTGACATCACAATATTATGCCATCAGCTATAAATATTTGGTGGTTAACACTGAAAATAATGCATATAACTGTCTTGAAGGCAAAAATTTATGAAAAAACACTCTTGATTGAATAATGTAAGGCATTAAGAATTCCACCATCACATAGAAAGCTTTGATGGTAGGTACTGAAGGTATTGCAGTTGATATGGTATGAACCATTTATTCTCTACAATGTGTGATAAATTAATGAGTAACTTAGCATTGATTGGTTATGAAAAGTAACCCCTGGTTAGAGCACGACCATGGGGAGTAAAAGCAAAGAATTAAAGTTCTATGAATTTGACACTAACACAGTACTCAACACTTAAGGAAAATAATATCAAGCTACAATGTTAATACACTTTCACAGAAAAAAAGAGACACTGCAGTTAGCGAGCCAAGGCTCGTATGATAACAACATTTAGTTGAAGCGAAGTGGCGTCCTGAATACACGAATGTCGGCCAGCCTAGAAACTATGTCCTTGCTTATTTAGGTTTACAAGTGAATACAATTAATATAAATACATTCCTAAACACATATACTGTACAACTCAATATGCAAATAGACTCACTATGGACTAAAAACTGATACGTTTAAGAGGGGCTATGGAAACTAAATCGGGGAGCAAGGAATATGTATGTTTTCTTAATGGCCGGCAGTCGAGAGAGGAGGTCGCTCCTGGGCAGGAAGAGGTGAGTCATGCTCATGGGAAACAGAGGAAGATCGGAATGCGCTGAGGCGCGGTGTTCAAACTGTGTTATTTCTTTTCTTTTTTATTTCCTACTTTTCAGTGGCTCCGTCTCAATGACGTACCTTAGGAATGATTAAGGGGTACCCCCTAAGATGATCTTGGTTCTCGACCGCCGTAATCGAGGTTAACCCGGGCTCTGAGGAGCCCGGAACGAGGCCATATTATCATAGGCTCTTACGTCATTGACGTAAGGAGCCACCAATAAATTGATGGGGCGATGCGAGGAGGGTAGCGTGGGGTCTTTGTTGGGTTTGGGGAATGTGATGATGATTGGGAGGTTTGACGTACCTCCCAACCTACCAAATAGGAAAACCTACTATTTGGTAGTAGTCTTGGAAAATCCAACGTCAAGGCTATTAACCTAATTGCAATGACGACTTGTCTATTTTGACTGCTATGTCGTCATTCCAACCGCGGTTAAAAAGAAAACGTCTAGAGTCTACTCCTTATCTTGCTCTAGGAGACGTTGTACATTAACCAAAACTACCACCGAAGGTGAAAAAAAGCATAGAAGAGAAGAAAAAGGGGTTTACCTTAGTTACCGCTTAAGGCCCATCCTGTGTTCGTCCATGTGCAGATCCCTGTCGAACGTGCGCATGAGCGACCCTCTCTTGTCATCACATCTCACGTCAGCAGAAGAACGCGGATGGGCAGGGGTCCGGCGTGAGGGAGGGTATTATGTACGTTGGATTTTCCACCAAACTTGCAATCCAGTCCCCTTTGTCAAAACAAAACAAAGGAAAAGAACGAGGGACAAGGGGGAAGACCAGGGATCTTCGCCAGAGCACCAGGAACAACACCCCGAGAGCAATCACCGTCCGAGGGGGTCGAACACTGGACACGGAGAGGTAGGAGGAGATGAAGGAATTGATAGAAGACCACAAAACCGCGGAGGCGAAGGCAGGGAAGGATCGACGTGGCAGGAACCGGAAGGAGGCAGCAAAGGATCTGACATCGCGCGCAGAACCCCTACAAACAGGGTGACGGGCACGAACGGTCCGACAAACGTGGCGGCCCAGCTGCACCTGCTAGAGCCTCCCACCTGTCCGAGGAGACACCCACACAGCAGTACGCGAAGGCGGCGCCACAGACGCAACAGAGGAGTGCAAGGCTGACACCGGGCACAACACATGGCGAGGATGCCCACGCCGTAAAGCCTGGACGGCGAAAGGCTGGAAAACGGGGGCCTCCCTCCCATGCGTGGTAACAAAAGGTGGGGAGGAGGCGAACGAGACGCCATGCAAGGGAGCAACGGAACCGGCATAGCGGCCCTCGTATACGTGGGGGAAGCCAGAAGGACCAGAGCCCGCCCCAGATCCCACAGCGGAGAGACCTGGCGCGGAGGCGGTCGATCCCGGAAGGCAGCCGTCAGGAAGGAATCCAGCACCTGTGGCGGAACGACCAGCCCAGCGACGGACCCAAAGAACCCCCCGGACGGCAGACAAGTGGGTACGTATAGCGTCGACTGGAAAGCGACGTGTACGGAAGAGGTGAAACAAGGAGCGTAGGACGAGGGAAGGAGAGCCAACTGGTAGGCGAGTGGCCTGTAGCCACCTAGTAAAAAACCTCCAGCGGGACCCGTAAGGCCCCCAAGGAGAAGACGGCCAGGAACGCTGCAGGAAGTCAGTCAGGGCCCGGCCGGGGACCGGGAGCCACCGTGCCTCATGAACAAGCACGATGCGAAGGCCAAAGAGGTCCGCAGGACCCCAACCTAGCCCAAGTGGAAGCCGGAGACAGGTAGAGGGACCGGACCCGGGCACCACCGCGGCAACCGGGCGGACCAAGTCCGTGCCGGCCACAGAGGCGCGAGGAGCCAGACGCAGCCGTGGTACAGCCGCAGCTTCGCGAAGACTGGGCACATCAACAGCGCGTCTGGTGGCGGAAAGATGGATATCGACCGCCACCTGTACCAGGCGACCATGAAAGCGTCCGGACCCCCCCGGAGCGCGAGGCCGGAGGGAGAGGTCCAGAGGCAACTGGCGCGGCACCCCCGATGCGAACAAGGCGACCTCCGGAACACCTCAGGAAGCCGCGAGGTCGGCGAACACAGTCCGTTTCATCGCCCATTCTACAAGAACGCCCTGCCCTCTCGACAGGGCGGCCGCCCAAAGGGTGGCAGGCCCGGGCAGGGAGGAGGCATGCAAGGAGAAGGGGTGTCGGTCCGCGAGGAAGAACAACTCCACCGAGACCCCTAATAGAGTCAACGACCTGGAGGACCCCCGCATAAGGAAACAGGGGACAGCTTGTCTGAGTGTCCAACCCGAAGGCCACCGACTCACCCCGAAGGGCCAGCGCGTAGTCCCGCAGGAAGAACAAAGGAACCAACAATCCGAGGGCATAGACAGGTAAGAGGAGGGAGACCCACCCATCTGCCGGGAAGTGGACGTCCTAGGTTCGATTGGGAACCTCACCCAACCTCGCTCGACGTATCTGTGGTTACCCAGACCGTCGGCGGGGGGGGGCGGTCCAGGGCACAGCCGCAGAGAGCGAGCCCCGGGCAACCCAGCGGCCGAAGCGTCGGCGAACGGTACGCGGGGGCGGCAGGAGCCGATCCATAGGGGCAACGGAAACACCGCGGTGCCCATGAGGAGGAGGCGGCGTAGCCAGAGGCTCCCTAAGGGAAGGGGCAGAGCGGCCCAATGCAGCGAACCCACGAACGAGTCCCAGAGCCACCCCGGGAGGGAGACCGAGTGCAACACGGCGAGGACCGTCCACCGAAGGTGCACCGCGGCCGGCAGACCCCGGGGCGCCGTAGCGCCGGACAAAACCCATGCGAGACCGACCCATGGCACGACACGCGACGGGGTCAAGCGTGACTTGGGAACATCGAAGGGGAACCCTAACCGTGCGATGTCGCGAACGACTGTGAGGGCGTCGCCAATGCACAGGCCTAGGGCGTCGGAAACTACCAACCAAACGGCCAAGGAAAACAGGAGCTGGAGCCCGCTCCTGAGGAGAGGACCCAGAGCCTGCCCCACCAGCGCGGAGAAGATCTGTTGCGCGATGTGGAGACCGAAGGGAAGGCCGTCGAACAGGAACACCCGATCGGAAGTCCGAACGGCCAAGAATCGCTGGAAGCGAGGATGGAGAGGAACGACCCAAGACACATCCTGGAGGGCCAGCGACACTACCCACGACAGAGGGTACAGGGCCAGGCGTACCAGGGGTACCGGCAGCATCCGAAACCGTGTGTGCACGACGTGCCCGTTGAGGGCCAACAGATCCACCACCGGTCGCATCGCGTCGCAGGTCGGCGACGGAACCAGAAAGACACGGGAGAGGAAAACCGGGTGACCGGCGGTCAACTTCCTCGACGCTACCCAGCTCGGGCATGGAAGTGAACACGTGGGCCACCTCTGAAGAGATGGGCCGTTGTCGGTGACAAGAGCGGAGTGGGGGTCTGGACGTCCACCTCCAGGTGAGACCCCTCCGCGCAACCCGCCGCCCCCAACGTCCCTCGCGGCTACCGAGGGGCGCAAGGGCGAAAACAACCCGTGGGAGCGACCCGGTACGCCCAGGCGAGAAGGAGAACAAGGAGGCCGACCCAGAGAACTACACATTGTGTTGACGTGGAGGTACCCCCGGTACGGGCCGTGCGGGCATGAGCGCCACGTTGACCTCCTCTACCCCTGCCCCCCCCAACGTCGTCGTAAAGGGCGGGCCACCCCAACCCAGGCCAGCGCGGGGCTGACCCCTTCGAAGGGCGGCCGGAAGCGGAAGGCCGGCCAGCCCCGACACAGAGGGGATGAAAGGGGCAAGAACAGAAGTGCGAGGCGGAACCGACGCACAGGCCAGCAACGTCCCAGTCCTGCGCCCGTGCAAGGCGGCAGCACTTGCAGCAGCACCCCGAAGAGGACCGGCAGAAGGACGGGAATGAGAAGACCCCGCGCGCGGCACAGCGCGTCAGTGCGTGACGTAAGCAGGGGCCGTAACGACACAGCGCGGCGTCGCGTGTCGGAAGCAGGGGCCGCCGACAGAGAAGCGTAGCATTCCCAAGCATCCTGCTTAAAAAAACCCGACGTATATAGCGCAGAGTACAACAAACCCTGACGAATAACCAAGGGGGCCGGCCGGCAGAACGAAGACCGTACCGTCGTGCGGTGCCGAGTTGCCGCGCACAAAACCGCCTTCAGCTCGGGAACCAAAGACACCGCGAGCCGAAGGTGGACCCGCTGAACGCGGTCCAAACCCTCGCGAAGATCGCCTGGCGCAGACGCCTCGAAAAGCCGCAGGTGGTGAACAGACGTCTGGAGGGAACCTAAAGACAAGACAATAAGTCCGTCACCCTCCGTCGCAAGGGAAAAACCTCGGCGACAGAGGGCTGATCCGGGTGAGAGAAGAACGGGGTAGCAATAGAACAAAGTTCAAGAACGGGCGCGCTCATCCAGGACCAGAACGCGCCGTCCAACCCGCCTACAGACACAAGAGGAGGCAAAAGCAGGGACGACTCCGGGGGAGGGACGGAAGGAGAGCCGTCGACGGATCGGTGTGTGAAGTCGAAGGCCTCAGCAAACCAGGCCTCCAATGGGAGAGGGCGACCGAGCATGATGGCTAAGGCAGGCGTACCGGCGTCGCACAAACCTGTCCCATAGGAGGACAGACCCGTCAACACAGCCAGGGACTGAACAGCCGGAAGGATGTCAGGGCGGCTGAAGTCTGACCAGAGCGTAGGCCTGCAGAAGGGAGGGGGACCGTAGCAGGGGTAGGTAGGGTGAGGTGCTGAGGGTGAGGCACCGCCAAGAAGGGCGAGAAGAGGGAGTCTTCCATCGACTCCAAGCGCCCGTCGAAGCGTGACACAACCCAGCCCTGCATAGCCGACAATTGAACCGAGAGAGGCTACCCCCCCAGATTGGTCGGCCCGCAGGGGCGAGCGTGAGCGGGAGCGAGACCCACGACACGAACCAGCAGCGTCGCGGCCCAAGGAAGGCGAGCGACGACGGTTGTGTCGCCGTTGAGGGACTCGTCCCCGATCACGAACGGCCGAGGGGGAAACAGCACCATTCCCCTCTTCCAGCGACACATCAGCTCCTGAGAAAGGGGACCCCGAAAACTCGCGAAACCCCACCGAGGCAAGAGGAGGGGTACCCCCCTGGCGAGACGGTAAGTGAAGGTCAGGAAGAGAAGAATGAGGAGGAGCAGGACGACGGGAGTGGGAAGGCTGGCCGGGTGAAAGGAGGCCAGGAGCCGCGGGGGGAAACAGAGCAAGGATCCCCGGGGCTGAGATAACAGGGCGGCCCGACACCGAGGCGGAGGAGGGAGGGACCACCACCGTGGGACGAGACCGTGAAGGAAGAATAGGCACTGAAGCAGGTGAAGTAGGAGAAGCAACGACATCCAGGCGGACCCTCCTGGACAGTGTAGGAGGAGGGAGCAGAGGGCCAGCTACAGCATGAACAACCGCGCGCGGAGAGGACAACGTAAGAGGAAGTCGTCTGGGCTGGGGAAGCGGGCGGAAGGGAGTAGAGCCCCTATCCGTAGAGGCCAGGGGAGGGCGCACAGGGGCAGAGCCGCTAACCCCGGCCTCAGGGCGAGAACCATGACGAGGGCGATGGGCGTCGTCAAGGCGATCAGGAGGACGACGAGGCGAGCGAGAGCGTGGACGGAGCCGGGGAACCCCCCGACGATGGGACGACCGGCTGCGGGACCCAGGGGAGAGGGCCCGAGCAGGGAGAAGGCCAGGTAAATGGCCGTCAGTCGGGTCAGGGATACCCAGGGCGACGCGGATCCGGTCGGCAACAAAGGCCGGGGAACGGTGGCCCACAGTCCTAATGTGGCGGGAGACCATCGTCCACACCGACGGAAGGGAAGCAGGAGGCCACAGCCGCCGCCGAGGAACCAGGGCCATGGAGCAGCACAACCACCAGGGCCAGACACGTGCCACACAGAGCAGGGAGGTAGGCCGTAGAGGACACACAGAGCGAGTGGCGCAAGCAGGACTTGTGGCTCTCCAAGCACGGGGAGCGACAACCAAGGCGAAAGCAAGGCAGCCTACCTGCACTAGAAGAACACACACCATAATCAGCACGTCGAAGGAGTAAGTGGAGAGAATGTCCAAGAAGAACCAGGGAAGGAGCATGGAGAAACAGGAACACACATGCAAACAGGTATCCGTACTCACCCTAAACTGGGAGCACAGAGGTAGGTGAGGAGGGCGGCCGAGGCGGAAGAGCACTAGCAGAACCTGCAAAGATGGAGAAAGTGTTAACCACCACTCAACATCTTACATGCAGGGCCTATAACACCAGTAAAGTGCATACACCAATATAGTATCAGGCAACAAGATGACATAACAAAAGTCAATAGTGAAAGCCAACTATTACCGCAAATTTGCGGGCCAATGGAGGCATAACCGTACCGACACCATCCTCCTGCAATTTCGCGGGACCCCCCCCACGATCTCCCCAATTTTCCGGGGAACCGAAATGTCCCAGAGGACCGAATCGAGCACCCCGCAAATTTGCGGGACCGGCCGAGATGGTCCGGCGCCGAAAAAGCGAGAGGAGCGTCTAGGAAATACCAAAAGAGGCCCAGAAAAAAGCGTCATCTCCTTATGAACTCCAAGCGACGATGGCCATCAAGCTGAGCAGTGTCTTCCTTGATAATATCCTGACTCAACCGGTCAAGGGAGAGGCAAGGAAGACACACCAGGGGAGAGGAGGCACATCCCCTAGGAACCACCCAACCCACAGAGATAGAGCAAAGCCCATGAGGAGAAGTGGCAGGAAGGGTGGTTTGGCACAAACAGGGGCCCCCGTAGGGTACCCCAGGATTGGGCAAAAGGGTATGAAAGGATGGAGGTGAAAACAGTAAGGGAACACAAAAACCAGTAAATGAAACTGGCGAGAAAAAGGGTGGCCTAGCCGTGAGGAGAGAATGTGTCAGGGGCGAAAAAACCCTGTGGTGTGAGGGAGGGGCCCCCGTGGGGTACCCCAGGATATCACGAACCACCAAGCGCCCAGGCCCTTGAGACACAGTGAAGGCTCGAAAGGGGGGACTCGGGAATAACGCTAATAATGCGGCCGACACAAACCCTACAAACAGCACCGCCACCACGAAATCTCAGATCGTGAACCAACTGTACACCTAGGCTATGAAAATATGAAAACTCATAGGGGCATAGCAATTCCTGAATGAGAAACAAGCTAGGCTAAAATAAGCTAAAAGCTAAACTATGCCAGACTAACAGGAAAAAAGAATATGAAAAGAGAAAGGAATGAAAAACACACACGAGGAACGCCAGGCGCCCCCGTACCTTCGGTAGCTATTTCCACACGCGTCTCCATTAAACACACTGAGGAGCCCATTTACGTGTGCCCTAGATCACGTAACATCTGTCTAACAAAAAAGAAGGCCAGATAAGCCGAAACGAACCTAAACAGGGTGAATTAAAGGAGCACAACAAAAGCGACTGCATTCAATGGAGCGCGTGAAAAAATGATGACAAGAGAGGGTCGCTCATGCGCACGTTCGACAGGGATCTGCACATGACGGAACACAGGATGGGCCTTAAGCGGTAACTAAGGTAAACCCCTTTTTCTTCTCTTCTATGCTTTTTTCACCTTCGGTGGTAGTTTTGGTTAATGTACAACGTCTCCTAGAGCAAGATAAGGAGTAGACTCTAGACGTTTTCTTTTTAACCGCGGTTGGAATGACGACATAGCAGTCAAAATAGACAAGTCGTCATTGCAATTAGGTTAATAGCCTTGACGTTGGATTTGCCAAGACTACTAACAAATACCATGCTTCCAGATGTCTGGTATTGTGTTGTGTGAATAACTGTAGTTTGATATGTTAGTGAGTGCTTGTATGCCTTGTGGTCCCAGGTGTCTGAGGTGTATGTTGCTTATGTTGTCTAGGCCACAGGCGGGTGAGTGCTTGAGATTGTTGATGATATGCTTTGTCTGGTGATTGGTGAAGGGTGTATAGTCAGGGTCTGTGGGGAATTGTCTCTTACGTCGGATGACACGTCGGTCGTCTTTGTGAGGTTTTAGGTGGCTGACATGTGAGAAGTGATTGATGAGAGTGTTTGCTTGTTGTTTACATGATGGAGTAGAGTCTGTTGTTGTGATTGCAGCATGTGATTGTGTTGTGTTGCTGTTGGAAAGTGTGATGCTGTTTAGTGTTTTGTAGAGTTTTTTGGGGTTTGTTTTGTGATCAAGTGTTTGTAGGAAGTTATTCCAATTTAGTTTTTGTTGTTCTTGTATTTTGTTGTTAGTCTGGGTGTTTAGTGCTTGGATTTGTTGTGTGATGTCTTGTGTGTGGGGTGCTGGGGAGTGTTTCTGTATGTCGCGTTGTCTGATGAGGTTTTGAATTTCTGGTGTGAAGTTGGGGTTGTGTCTTTTTCTGTTACCTCTTGGAATGTGTTTCTTGTCAGCATTTTGGATAGTTTTATTGAGTATGTGTACAGCATTGTTGATGTTAGTGATGGGTGTACTGTTTAGAGTTGTGAAGTGTTGTTCTGTCTCATTTGTGAATGCTTCCCAGTTAGCTCTTTTATAATTGGTGTATGTGTGTTTGTGGCTAGCTGGGGTGAGTCTGGTTTTGATGGTGATAATGATTGGGAGGTGGTCAGAGCCTAAGGTTCTGACCACCCTCCAGGATGTTGTGGGGGCGAGTTCTGGGGAGCAAAAGGTGATGTCTGGAGATGATGGGTTATAGAGGGCTTGGTGGGGAATATGGGTATGTTGATGGATGTCATTAAGGATGATGAGGTTATCAGTTTGGTTTTGTAGTACCAGCCCTGTCTGTGTCAGGGTTGTCGACAAACCAGGCCGACGTCTTGGCGTTGAAGTCACCACCCAGGATGATGTGTGGGGTGTTTGTGATGTGTTGTAAGTGTGGTCTGTATTCATTTGGTACTGTAGGGGATTTTTGGGGAGGGATGTATGTGTTTATGATGGTTATGTTGGAGTTGTTGCCAGTGCGTACTTTAATTGATTGTATTTCTGTTGTGTTATCATTTGGGGGGAGGAGGGATTTGGTATGTACACTGGTAACTATGTATGATATTTCTTTGTGTACCAGGGTGATGAGTCCACCGCCGCCTCCGACGGCCCGGTCTTGTCTGATGGTGGTGAAATAATGAAATGTAGGTGTTTTTTGTGTTGTGCGGAGTTTTGTTTCTTGTAAGATGGCAATGTGTATGTTGTGTTGTTTGATGAAGTGTGAGAGTTTGTGTTTCTTTGTGTTGATGCCATCTATGTTCAATTGGAGTATGTTAATGTTATGTGCACGATGTATGTTGAGTGCTGCTGCATGAGGATGGGGTGGGGGTGAAGGTTGGGATGGGTGAGGTGGAGGTGGGTGTGGGGATTGGAGTGCAGGTGATGGGGGTTGGAATGGATTAGGATGGGGTGTGGTGTGTTGGGTTGAGGATGTGGATGGTATGGGAAGGTTAGGTGGGTTAGGGAGGAGAGGTGGACCGGTTTTTTGGGGGGAGTGGATGATATGGGAAGGTTAGGTGGGTTGGGGAGGAGAGGTGGACGGGTTTTAGGTGAGGGATTTGACTGAGAGAGGGAGGGGCATGAGGAACAGGTCCAGGTGTTTGTGTAGTGTTTCTTGGAGGCAAGTGTTGTGCAGGTGAAGTGGGTCCAGTTCCCACATGAATTGCAGAGAACTGAACCCTTAGTGTGGCGACTCGAAGTGATGGGTTTTGAGCAAGTTGGACATATGTATGTGTAGGTGGGTCCTGGGTTGCTCTCAATGTCTCCGGCTAGAAGAAGTCTTCGAGAAATGACAGCCGGAGAGTCATTTCTCGGTGTAGGAAAAACTGTGTAATGTGTGTGTTTGGTGTGAGAGGTGTGGAAATTCCCGGTGCGACCGAAGACGCTCCAAGGACCCGTGCCCCCAGGGAGGGGGCAGGGGATGGTTGTGACGGTTTGGCTCCCGAAGACTGCTCCCCGCGGCCGGCATCCGGTTGTCCTCCACTGGTCGTTGATTTTGTCTTCGGCCGTGGAGGGTCGGCAGCCATCCACGGTTGGCAGCTCCGGGAGGTGGCGCCGCCACATCAGGACCCTGGGAGTTGACTCAGCTCCCTCCATCCCTACCTCGGAACTGCCTGATTGGACGTTAGGCCTTGTAGAGGTAGAGGCGGAGGGCGGTGGCCGCGACTCCGGCGGTTGCCGGTGCCGCGACTGCGTCTCCTCCTTACGGGACCGTTTATGACCCTTATCAATTCAATAAATATGGCATGTAATGTTATGAATAAAAAAGTAAAATGTTCCACAAACCTTCCTCTGTAGAATGCCGTTGAGTAGAGGTCTCTAGCCCCAGTTACTCAGTTACTTGTTCGTCAAGGGGAATTCACGCAATGCGAGCTAAGCTCATTATTATCGCGCCTCCTTAACTGGGAATGTATTGCGTGAAATGCATGTTAAGTGTTTTATGTACTGTTGGAATGGCTGTGGATGTGTGTGTAGTCTGTATTTAGCCAATTGGCGACATCGGAAACGAAGGCTTAGGGTGGATCTGTATGGTACCATTCTCACTATAGACGGTACCGTCTCGCCCGAAGGCTTAGGTAGCCATCAGCTTAGGTGAACCATATGATACCCATCTCGCCTTGTACCATTTTTGCCAACCCCAGATGGGACGTCACAACGTCGTCCACTTATTCCAGGTACCTATTTACAGCTAGGTGAACTGAGGCTAACACATGAAAGGAGACAAGCCCAATTTGTCTCCGCCCGGCCGGGATTGAACCCCCGACCCCTCGTGTGTGAGACGAGAGCTCTACCTACTAGGCTACGGGCTGTGATAGGATAATGGTGAGCGCGGGAAGACGAGTGCTTTTCGGCGGAAAATTCTTCCCGCGTTCGGATGCGTCGCCCCGGCCACGGCTACCACGCACCTAGCCGCTCGTCGCGCCAAAGTGTTTATCTCCCTTAGACGATTTTAGTGTTTGATATTGAGAATGTGATGTTTATTTGATATTTTTATAGTTATTTTGAGGCCAATTATATAAAGTATGTTTATTAGGGTATCACTGTCACTAATATTGCTAATTTTCACTCGATACCGTACATTTTATTAGTAATTGAGGTAGGTTATTGTTATATTAGGCACTGATTATTCGTTATCACAGGTGTTTATTATACTTTGGCCATCAAGTATTAGGTCTTGTGTCACTTTCACTTTGATAAATATGCTTTAGAGAGTGTCACTGTCACTGATAATGCTAATTTTCACTCGATACGGTACATTTTATTAGTAATTGAGGTAGGTTATTGTTATATTAGGCACTGATTATTCGTTATCACAGGTGTTTATTATACTTTGGCCATCAAGTATTGGGTCTTGTGTCACTTTCACTTTGATAAATATGCTTTAGAGAGTGTCACTGTCACTGATAATGCTCATTTTCACTCGATACGGTACATTTTATTAGTAATTGAGGTAGGTTATAGTTATATTAGGCACTGATTATTCGTTATCACAGGTGTTTATTATACTTTGGCCATCAAATATTAGGTCTTGTGTCACTTTCACTTAGTTATATGCTTTGTAAACGTTTTATATACAATTTATTGTCTTTTTTCACTGATTTATATATTTCTATAGGTTGTAATCATATGAATGTCACTTATTATATACATATGTGTCACTTTCACATATTATTATGGTGTAATTGTATTTGTATAAATGTTCTCATAATACATGACTTTTGTATAACAATAAATTGTTTTACTTCCACTTTTTGCCTATACAGTGGAGCCCCCATCCTAGCTACACCGGTCTTCGTTGATTCAATTCTCGCACCACACACCAAATATTCCCCATTTCAATTCTCGCGCCAAAAGCCTCATTCCTCGCATCAAAATCCCAGCCGAAACCCGAAAAAATAGCAAAAATAACGAAAAACTCAACATAAAACTAGAAAACAAACAAAAACAATAATTTTGTTTTAACATAACGAAAGAATCTGCCAGTAGCTTGCCGTTTAGAGACGAAATCCGAGTGAATCCGAGATCCGATCGTCAAATGCGCAAGATGCCGCCATCTTTGTATGACGTCATCACTAAGCAGATGCTTGCAGTTTAGCTAGTATCTGTGTTGACAAAACAACCGTTTGCAAGCCTTTTTGTGCCTGAACCCCTTATCTCTCGCGTTTATTATAACCTCTAGTACATCTAGTGATAGGGATGGTTGGCCTGGTGGTGGCAATGAAGGAATTTCATGCTCAAAACACAGCAATTACCAGTCCATGTCGGACGAAAGCGATTGAATTGCCTAGCCTAGACGATGTTAGCCTAGGCTAGGCTAAATATGACAATGATTTATAATAAAATCTGTGTGGTAAGTAATCTTCTCATAATACGTATTTATACGTCTTTTCCTCATAATATGTATTTATTGGATGTATTTGGGGTGAAATGGGTACTTGAGGGGTGGCTGGACGAATTTAGAACCTAGGCCTAGGCTAGGCCTAAAACATTTCGCATGATAGAAACAATGCCCCAATCTACAGTATTTATGGTTAGGACTCATTTAGCCATGTCTATATTATTATTTACAATGCATAAGATTTAGGCCTAGGCTACTTGATGTAGCCTAGACAAAAAACATGTTTTCATAGCCTAACACTGGGAAAAACTGCGGTAATTGTTTAGATATTGGGCCTTTTTTTTCTAGTTATTAAAAACTTATTCTATGGTGTATTATATGATACAGTATAATGCATAAAATTTAATTTGTGTACAATAAAACATGTTTTCGTAGGCAAAAAATAGAAAAAGACGCAAATTTTGGCATGAGCACGGAACCGATTGAATTTTCCCCATAAGAACAGTGCCCCGATCTTGGCTGTTTCAATCCTAGCTCTATTTCTGTGGAACCGATTAGCAGCTAGGATGGGGGCTCCACTGTATATATACTGTACATATTGTCATTATCTTTGGCACTTTCACTATGATTATTAGAACTCCTGCTTGGAGTGGTAATCAAAGAAGCACCCTTCAGCACAGAGTGCCACCCTACACTCCACACACTCCAGGGTGGACTTTTTACCTGACCTCGCCCTCAGCCTGGTGTTGTAGCAGACATGGCACCGCTTCTGCTGCGTTCTTCCTGATGCTGACTGAGGCAGGGAAACAAGCCTGTGCATATTCATGTAATATGCACAGTGCAAGCGGTCAGTAGCGGCGGGCCCAGCATGTGCCACTGCCCTCTGTGGCGTAGCATACTTCTCCAGGAGCTCCTTCAACACCTGCTTTTGGAACCTCCGCAGGCTATTGAACTTCCTGGGTGTGTTCTCATTCCGAAGCTTGTAGATGTTGTAGGCGTTCAGAATGGACATGTCCACCATGTGTAGAAAGAACTTTTTGTACCATCTGCACGAGGTACGCAGGCAGTCAATGAAGCCTATCTGCATGTCGGACTTGTCCACCAGCCTCATGTTGATGTTGTAGTCCAGGACAGCATCGGGCTTGGTCACCCTGGCCTGGGTGCGGCGATCCACCTTGCCAGTCTCCACCATTTCCCCCTTGTGGATGGTGCTCAGGAGATTGACCTTCCGCTGGTCGTGCCAGTGGATAGCCAGAATGGGCCCCGACTTCTTCCTGAACACATCACCTTTTTTGGTCTTTGGAGGGAAAGTTGGCATGTCCTTCCTTTTCCCTCGTACTGTGCCTACAGTCCCCGTCTTGCGCTCAAGCAGGTACTTTGAGAGAGTGGGGGACGTGTAGTAATTGTCCGTGAAGAGGACGTGATTCTTGTGGAAATAGCAGTCCATCATGGCTTGCACCACTGCTCCGCCAAAGCCAATGAGGGGGTCCACAAGCACGTCCCCTTCCTTCCCGCTGTAGACCAGGAAGTCCAGGACATAGCCAGTTTGGCAGTCGCACAGCACAAAGAATTTTATGCCAAAGCGATGTCTTCTTGAGGGGATGTACTGCCGGAAGCTGAGTTTTCCCCGGAACAGCACAAGAGACTTGTCAATGACGACCTTGCAGAAGGGCTTGAAGTAGGAGGTGAAGCGTTCTCGCATCATCTCGTACAACGTCCTAATCTTCCACAGCTTGTCTGGGAGGTGGATGTCGGTGTTGGTGACAAGATGGAGCGCTGCGAGGATATCAAGGTACCGGTCGCGAGACATATATTTCCCGAAGGCAGGGGTGGATATGAGATCATTGGTGATCCAATAGTCAGGCAACCTATGCTTCTTGACATGAGGCATTAGCATGGTGAGTGCCAGGAACACCATGAACTCGTGATGAGTCACGTCAGTCCACTGCCTCATGTGGCCCTTGGTCACCTTGCCCAAAAAGTGGACCTGGAATTGGTGCTGCTTATTTGTTTCCTTGGTAACATACCCTACCACCTCCTCATCAAAAAAGGCCTCAAAAAGTTTGTGTGGTGGAGCATTGGGGCCTGCAGGAAAATTGGGGGTAATGCCTGAACCCTCCTGTACCTCATCAAAAGCTGGCACATCAGGGTTGTACTCATCCCCGTCAACTACGTCTTGCCACTGAAAAATGTAGAATGGGTCTTGTCGACGCTGACGAGGAGCTCCAGCTGGTGGCCCAGCACGCCCACGGCCAACTCGGGAGGCGCGCGCCCTAGGGCGGCCAGGGCGGCGGCCAGCACGACGCTGGGCCAAGCGGATGGGTTGAGGGTCGTCCATGTCCATGTAGTCATCGTCAGAGTGGTCATCTTGCCCTGACGGTCGACCTACATAATCATGGCCAGAATCTTCTGAGTGGTGCCCTTCATCATCAGTGGCCCCCACATAATCTGGCGGGGAACGAGTGATGCGTGGGCGGCGTGCGGTTGGGCGAGGTGGGGAAGGAGTGGCAGGTGAGGCTATGTCCCCCCGAGGTCCTGGGCTCCTTGGCCTGCGACGAGTGACAGAAAGCAATGCTTCACTGTCACTAGGCCCAGGTATTGGTGATGCGAGCTCAAATACTTCTTCAGGAAGACATGTTGAAGGCAGGAGAGGTGGGGAGGACCGTGGGGGCGTATGGCTGGGGCGGGCAGGGGTGGACGCCGCGGGAGCCTCGAACAAAGCCCGCTTACTTTTCTGTCCTTTTTTGGCATATTTCCTGCCTTTCCCCTTTTCGGCAGCAGTATGTCTCCTGTCGGGGGACCTAGGAGGCAAATAGGCCGAAAGTGGGGGGTCCTCAACCCTTGGCAGTGGTGGGGGTGGTGGGGAAGAATGCAGGGCACCCGGGTCATCTTGGGTGGCTTGGGTAGATAAGGGAGACAATGGCGGGCGAGATGAGTCACCACGCTCACCCTCACTCACAGCCTCATCCTCACCAAGTCTTTTGGCTTCTTCCCTAGCTGCCGCGGCCGCCTTTTCAAGTATTTGCTTCTTATATAAGTGTAGCATGAAAGGCGATTTAGCTAGCGAAGGGCTTGGAGTCGTGTCACTCATGTGAAACTTGGAGAGTGACCTCGAACTCTCCCACTCACTCACTCTCTGCAC
This sequence comes from Paralithodes platypus, assembly GCA_032716605.1. Lineage (NCBI taxonomy): Eukaryota > Metazoa > Arthropoda > Malacostraca > Decapoda > Lithodidae > Paralithodes > Paralithodes platypus. Next base: position 56,640,194 of record CM064486.1, on the reverse strand, counting down.
TTCACTGTCTTCAGGTAAAACAGCTTCCTCAAATGCTGGTACATCACCTTAATCACTCTCATCACTCTCATGTTCACTCGCAAATCCCACGAATTGCTCGTCTTTGTCACTCTCATCGCCATAATCACTCGACTGATAATTAGCCGAGTTATCACTGCCTTCATCATCAACATTATGCTGTGCATCAGCACGCTCATAAAGTCTCAATGTCGTCTCAATACCTCCGGGAGATAACACATTTAGGCGATGGCGTCGGGGTAAGGCGCGACAAACTAGGGCGGGCGTCGTAGGGAGCACGGTATCGGACACAGCGGAATCACTATTTGGCGTACTATCCATGATGGCGTCGGGGTAGATACTGTTGCTGTGGCGTAGTTTACGTCTGGTGGCGCCACCTACCCTCCCACGATACCAAAAATGTATGCGCGGCATTCGAAAGCACGTACGCAAGCAATGGGCGTTCAAGAGCCCTTCCGGGTTGCGCGGGCCGAGTTTGTTATGGGCGTTCAAGAGCCCTTCCGGGTCTGGAAGGTTAGTCAAAACAAGACTATCGGTTTGGGCGAGTTCGATCGGCCGGGCCGACATCACTGCCTTAGGAATCTGCATTTCCGCCGGAAGTCTAGTGGTACACCACACCACGCCGGGTTTATTGGAATTTTCCTTTCTCGCCTGCAAGGCGAGCATCTGGCATCAATACTCGGTAAAGATCGCCGGAAGAAAAAAAGTAAATTTTGAAGGTACCGAGTTGTCTGAGTAAGTCAGCCACCAACAAAAAAAAACACAAAATCAGTCAGAACGTCTCCTGACATCTTGCTTAACATGTATAATATCACCACATGAAAGCGAAGGTCACATCTTACGGCTAATACACAGTATTAATTAAGCAATAAAAAATACCCCTAACCTACTAAGAATACCCCTACTGAGGCTGGCCACGAGGCTCATGGTAATAATTACACTGAACATGTTACCCTTGCCTCCGATGATGACTGCTGCTCTAAACATGTTACCCTTACCTCCGATGACGACACAGCAGCAGTGAATGCAGAAAACCCCACGCCCGAGGGGAAAAAGAGCAAACTAGGATTCTGGAAAGTTCCACACCACGTGGGGCAACTCTTAAACCAGAACGTCTGCTATAAAATAAATAAAATGCAACTACCTCATAGAGATGGCTAGAAGCATGGTTCCACGGATGTAAATAGCCTCCTAAATAACTAGTATATAGCAAAGCTAAGGCGCAGAAACAAAAACAAATACACATTGCGCGAGTCCGATGCGGACCGACTGTGCGCCTACACACAAGTACAGTCGACCCTCGATTTAACGGACCCCGATACAACGGACTTCGGATTTAACGGACTCTGTCCGTAGCCGGACAATGGACCCAGCAACGGACAAAGTCCGTTGCGCGAAAAAAAGTCCGGTAATTGGCTGGCGCGGCGCACCATTTTCCCGGCAAACCCCTGTACAGCTCTCTTTCTATCTATCTATTTCTCTAATGCATCTACCTAAATCCCTTATACATTAACACAACTATGTCTTATGTGGGGTTTTTTTAATCTATGAATAATTTCTAATAGATGGAATTGAAAACAATATTACCCTTCTAACAGACAAATAATAAAATGAAAACGAGAGTAAATATAAATGTCTCCTTTGTCTTTCAGAAACATAAGTCCATTTCATATATGTTAGTATTTTATCGCTCGCTCGCCCCTAGCCACTCTCTTCTATCGATTTATCTCTCTAATGCATCTACCTAAATCCCTTATACATTAACATAACTAGTCTATTTCACTTGATACCAGGATAATCTAATAAACCCGATCGGGTTGCACGGGAGGCGCACGAAGACGTCGTAAGGAGCCTCGATGGCGGATGGGCGAAATTTTTCAACTTTATCTTCTCTTCTCACCCATATTTTTGTTTTTTCTTTAAACTAGTGGCCTCAAAGTCTGTACAACGTACCTAGTAGAGAAGGTAGGTGCTACTCTAGATGTTATCGATTAATCGCGCTAGTAGTTACGATAATTGCCCGCTCCCAGAGCGGAGCGGAATTATACAATAGTACTGTATATAGCTCTACGTTGGATACTACGAGGCTATTACCAAATAGAGGGTTTTCCTTATTTGGTTCTTTGGAAGGCGTCAAACCTCCCATTTTTGTTCCTGCTCACCTTCACCTCTGTGCCATGTATATCTATGTATATGACGATGCTCAAAAAACGTGTAAGCCAGAAACATTTCTCTCTCTGCACATACTTCTAGAAGAAAGTCACCATTCATGTTCCTACCCTCCACACCCCATTACCCACTACACCTTCTATCTCCTCATTTCCAACTCTACCATTCATGTCACCCAATAAAATTACCTGTGTACAGTCTTGCCTTTCTCTTATACATTTATTGACTTAATTCCAAAAAAGATATATTTTCTTCCACACCTTTCCCAGTTTCTTAGTTGACCAGTGCATACACACACATAAAAGTATATCTATCTATCCCGATCTTGCACTCGCACCACACAATTCTTGAGTCCACACATCCATAGTTTTTCACACACTTCTTCAACCTTTCTTACAAGGCAAACCATTACAACATATTGGAAAAGGATGTTGAACCATTGTATGTATGTATTTTTTTTATGTTATATGTTTAGGGCTCTGTACTATATATTAATAATGTTGTATTTCTGTTTCAGTTGCACTTGAGAAAATGGGTATAGTGTCCCCAGATCTCCTCATCAAAACACTGGAGAAAGGAGCACACAAGTACAGAAATGCCCACTACTGCTACAAATTAATAGACTCCATGAAGTCACTCACAATAACAACTGATGCTTGAAGATGTACCAATTTATGTTTTATTGTTGATTGATTCAGAAATATTTAGGTAGGTGCTTATTAAGAATTATATGACCTTTCAAATAAATATATAAAAATACAAACTGTATTAGTCGTAGAAACAATGAAATCACCAAACTACAGTACTCACACAGATGGTAAAGCCTACCTGGGTATCGAAGTGAGAAATGTGCTCAGATAGTACCGTACCTACTCTTGCATTTTTACCAGTTTTATGCCTGTTATTTTTTTAGATTTACTGCTTACTTGATAATGATTGATTGTAATTTATTTATTTTACCTGCCTACAGCACCCAACAAACTCCCAAATAGCAGAACACATACCAGTGATCTGTCCCCATAGGCCATATAATATTTTCTGACCCTGTCTTGAATCACAAAACATAAAATAAAGTAGAAGTGCAGTTTTTTGCATTTACAAAAAATGCATACCCAACTCTGCAACATTGGGACCTCTTTAGTGAATTAATATAATGTGTGAGAAAATATTGACCATTGACCTTGAGTTTTAACCTATACTGTACCAGAGGGTATTACAGTACTATAAATGTACCCTCCAGTACCAGACAGTTTGGCCAAAATGGCTTCAGAGGCAAGAGAGAACAACCTCCCACCTCAAAAGTTGGAGAAGCACTGACCCAGCCAGCCTATGGAAGCTTGCAACCAAGCTGAGAAGTGTTGCCAATGCCTCAGAGCAGCACCTACAAGTCATGGTAGCAGCTACCGCTCGATACTGGCAATTACAAGAACCGCATATTACGGACGGACGTCGTCCGTCGCTACTACTGGCGAGTTATTTTTTTTTTGACAGCCAACGCACTTCGCTGGTACAGTAAGGATTAACCTTGACCACCTAATTTGGAATATATTTATTTCTTCACTGGTGATTGCATCTGCAATATTATGTATTCTATGCAATATATTTGATGAAAATATATATTTAAAATATAAGTTAACCTTAATCATTGACCTTACTCCTGATCTGTAGAGTGTTTTGTTCATGTGAAGGAAGTTAATGCATCAAATATGGTAAGATTCTCTCAAATAGAAAAAGCTATACAAAATGTCTGTAATATTTGTTAATAGTTTGAAGTTCATTTGACTCCCTATCTAAGTTATGCATAGATAATTAATATATTGCTTCATATATTGCTTCGTGGTCTCGATACTCTGGACTATCATTATTGTTACTTTGGCTGATAATGTTTGCTTCATAATATAATATACCATTATTCATACCGAAACTCAATATGCTTTTTAGTATCATGATTCAAGACTTTAGTACTAAAATTCATCTGTTTTAATAGTTCATATTCTTCGATCTCTAAATTTCATACCTTAATCATAATTTGTTTATAGAGAACAATAATATTACTATAGGTAGCGCCAACGAACTCGACAATAATCTTGATCCCTGACCTCTTTGTAACTCAAAAGGACCTTGAGCAAACTGGCTCTAAATATCCACACCTATTTACTGATGGACTTTTCCTAAATGATAGAAACGTCAGCCTGATTGCTTTAATTAATTTAGAGTTATAAGAAGTTAAGTGGTCAATGTCAAGTTCGCTGGCGCTACCTATAGTCGGTTGAATTGTAGCAGTCGAAGGACTAGCATTAAACTACCACTACTGCTATCTCGTGTCTCCTTATTCCTTCAACCAAATACTGTACTACAATTTCTCTTGACCTGTGCCCCTTAACCTAACAAGTGCGCATGGGGGTAATTGGAAACGTTCCCCTGTGCTGACGTATTTGAGGTGTTTCCGTCACTAAAATATTCATTGTACCATTAATAGCATTAATACTTATCCATATGCGCCTATTATGGGTTGATTATAAAGGTATTAACCTGAAACAACAATAAAACGAGTGAAAACAGCGTTTGGATGGTCAAAATCGGAGATATAGCCCGCGAGTTGTATAATGTATGGGTGAGGCAAGCTGCTTTCCCGCCAATTTCCCCCAAGGCCACTGAGACACAGTCGATCGATACTCTCTCTCTCTCTCTTGCATTCGCTTGCTATCAGTGATGACCACACCCTGTAACCGGATTTCTAATGTTAGCACGAAAATATACCTCAGAATAAGGGAATAACAGGGAAAATAGGTGATAACTGAAGGAGAGGAGGAAAGTGGGGAAGGAGGGGAGGTAGAGGACTGAGATTTTGCATGGCCCAGGGGCCAAAAAAAAAAAAAAAAAAAAAAAAAAAAATCGATGTCAAAAGTTGATTTTTTTTTTCTCTGACTCTTAAGAGTCTCCCCGCAGTCCGCCGGGGGAACTCTTAAGAGTCTCCCCGCAGTTCCCGGGTTAAAGAGTGACCTCAATATTCAAATACAGTCAGGTCTTGATATACACGGTTAATTCGTACCCTGTACGTACCGTGTGTATCAAAACCGTGTTTTAGAAATAACAGGCCTTATGGGAATTAATTAATTCGTTCCAGCCACTTTCCCAAAGTCCCCCTTTTGGCCCTTTTGGCCTACCTTCAGCCGACTTATATTACATTACTGTATACCACCAACATCATATATGACATAACATAGAATACATTAAGAATCAATAAGAACTGTTTTGGACCTGTTACTGACCTATTTGTGTGGATATATGTGTTGACGTTCGGTAGATATCCCCGCCGCTGTACTCCCTTCCCGCCCCGCCCCGTCCCGTCCCGGCCTCAACCCCGACCCCGTTACTGTGATGTTGATAAGCCTTGCGATACAGCTAGTAAATCGGCACCCTCCAGGTTCCCAGGCATGTTGATTGTCCTCATCGAAACCAGAGAACACAGAAATATTGTTCATCATAATTATTATTATCATCATCAGACTGGTTGTCACTGTCGGGGGTGCTCCCTCCCTCCCCCTCTCTTTATTATGGTTCAATGGACCAGAAAGTAGAGAAGATATTATGACCCTATTGATAATCCAAAACTATTGAACACACTTAAGTGTATGTTATTTGGTCTCTATATAATCTGTGAATTATTTCCGATATGATGGAATTAAAGAAAAAGAAAAAATCCACCGACTCATAATCAGCAAAAATGACACAAATGTCAATTAAAAACATGTTACAATATTTCCCCGTCATTTTGTAAAAGGCGAAAATATACCGTGGGAAAAAAAAAAGGTAAAAATCTATCAAATGAAAATCTTTCGTCGCTCGGAATCTTGGCGCCTAGCTGTCTAGACCAAGATATACAGTACAAGGTATTGTCACGCGCAGGTCTGTGACGTAGGCTCGGCCCCCTGACCTCACTCTTTATTTATTTCTCTCTCGGAGTCATAAAGATTGCCCACACTGGCCCGTCAAACCTACCTACTTCTCTCTCTCTCTCTCTCTAATAAATATTTTAAGCTATATATATATATACAGTAGGGTCTCACATAAAACGAGTTTATGGTCGATAAACGAGGGCGTTTTATGCGATTTCGTTTTATGTGAACACAGCATTTTGGTGGCGCAATATCGTCAATGTTCACTGTAAGCGAAAATTTTCGTACAAAGCGAACGATATTTCGTACGTTTTGTACGATATTTCGGCGCTCTATATGAAAACTCCTCGGATTTGCCCCACTTTGGCGGCGGACTCGTTTTATGTGATCACATTCGTTCTGATCGAAAATTAAATATTAATATTTTAGGTCGGTCGTTTTAATCGAGACTCGTTTTATGCGAACACGTTTTATGCGGGACCCTACTGTACTGTATATGCATATAGTTTATGCGGGACCCTACTGTACTGTATACTGTATATATATATATATATATATATATATATATATATATATATATATATATATATATATATCTATATATATATATATATATATTATATATATATATATACTGTATATATATTATATATATATATATATATATATATATATATATATATATATCACTTTATGTTAGTTTTGTTTTATCACTACATAACACATATGCTAGGTTAAAGTAATGGAAATGCATATATTATATATTGTATAAAAGGAGAAAAATACAAGACAATCTACATTTAGACAATATATTGGTTATAAATATATAAAACAGAAAAAAACGAGATGTGAACATAGTAATACATTTATGTACGGGACAGTCAGACTTAAAGGTCATGCCTTAATTAATTACCTCCACTATTTCAACATTGATTATATCCAAGTTTGTTCCAGGATATGGAGTATTTCTACTTATGTACAAAGGTAATTACAAAATGTGAATTGTGAAGGTGAAATATGACTGTGGAGAGTGGCTGTAGCTTATATCACAATTATTTGACTACCTTGAGTATTTTCCGACCTTGTTTCCGTGCTGACTTTATTGCTCTGTTTAGCACTCTCACACGAAAAAAGATCCGACACCTAACATAATACGCTATTACGTCAGTAGGGAGTGATACAAACTTTGTTATATCAGAGGTCAACTGTTTGATGGCCCCTTTACCTGGCTTTAAAGTTTTTTCTCCGTGGTGACAACAAAATATCTTTTCCATCATTTGCAAATGTTGAAAAAAGTCATCACTTGGTTTCATTAATCCAACACCTCTGTCAACTGCCCCAATCCATGTGTTATCTTTCTCTCCCACCTTTTCTCCAAGAAACTGATATTTTGGAAACTTGTGGGCAATAAAGCCTCCAAAATATCGGAGACCTTCAGTTTCTGTGGCCTTTTCTAAGTTAAGGTCATTCTCAACATCTTCTGTATCCCATTTGTTATTATCATTACACACAGGCTCAAAGTCTTTATAACTTAATGTTGAGAATAACATAGCTGATAAAGAAAGCTCACGCTGAAGTGCATTGTCATCTTTATCATTTCCCACTGACTGACCTTCAGTACCAGTGGGAAAGTAACCTTCCGATATGCTCGCATCATGACTTTGTTTTTCAGTTATATTTTTCACCAACCAATGCACTGTTTTTACCTAGCAAATGTATTCTGGTACGTTGCTTCACTGATACAAGAGAAGGGTGATCATAGCATGCTCCCATTTGTCTTAGACTGGCAAAATGATGTTCAAGACCATCCTGGTTAAGTCTGTATGTAAGTATGTATGGTATGCTGAATTTCTCCTGCAACATTGCAAATAATTTGGACAAGGATTGGGAAGATATAATCAATCCCTTCTGAAACTGATACCTTGTTTTACTTCCATAAACTTTCATCGATGATGCTGTTTGTGTCATGTCATTTATAATTTGATTTTGATATTCTAAATTGAGTCCATATGCATTTCTGGAAGACTTACTATCATATGGCACTCTGGAGTTAAATATATCAAACCAGGAGTCAGCCAAAGAGATGAATTGGCTTGTAGCCTCCCAATCCTTGCTTTGAAGCAATCCTTTGAGTCCAAAATACTTTAAGGACTTGGCAGTGGTTTCAGAAAGTAGTTGAGCAGCTAACTTTACATTCATTCGCTGCACACCACTAGCTGTTATATGTTTTTCGCACAAACGATGTGTAGTTTTCAAATCACTGACACTTCTTACAATTTCCCGAACACATTCACTATTAATGGATTTCCCTTCTGAAGCCTCAAACCCAGAATCAAGGAAATTGTTTCGGATTAACTTAATCAGATGAGGAGCATCAGCAAAAACAAAAATGTCTCTGTCAGAAGTAGCTGGATTGGCAAAGGATGTTTTCTCCACACTTACACCTAAGGTATTCCATAGTCTCACATTTGTAGGCCCAAGATCGTTAACTAAAGCTACTACGGGAAAACCAGCTGCTTCTACCTTACTGATAACATTAAACAAAATGTCCTTGGTCATATCACAGTCAAAATCATAGGTTAGTTGCTTCCATGAACCAACCAATCCCCTAATCATAATGCACTGTACTTTGGTTTTGGGATCATAGAGAATGTCTTTTCCCTTGTCATAAGTCCATTCTTTGGCAATACTACATTCATCAAAAGATAAAACACAGACACGATCTTTAATATCCATGGATTCAGCTTTATGTTGCAACAAATTTAAAACAGATTGCAACTCCCCTGGTTCACAGTCAAACTTTGCCACCCAACGATGCAATGTGCTTGCAGACGGGCCCCAGGGGCGTATCTATGGTAAATAGCGCCTAGGGCAAGAACTAGAATTGCGCCCCCTGGGGTGGGGGGCCGATCGCAGCGAGCCTTTCCAGCTGTGGGGTTCGGGAGGGCGCTGTAAGCCCCCCCCCCCCCGAGATTTTGTTTGAAATATGAGCAATTCTAGGAGCATTTTAAAGCCATATTCAGAGCTATTTTTAGGTAATTGAAACGCTAAATAATTATATATATATATATATATATCTATCTATCTATCTATTGCCTGACGCCGCGATCCCCGAAGGGGTGGCCACGAACGAACCGCCCCCATGCACCTCTGTCCCCAGTCAGTCGACGCCCCTCCCCCCAACCAGCACCGCCTTCGTTCATGTAGTTCCTCACTCCATCCTTCCACCTCATATTCGGTCTACCTCTCCCCCTCTGTCCCTCCACCTCGCTCTCGTACACCCTCTTAGTCATTCTCTCGCTTTCCATACGTTCCATATGGCCGAACCATCTCAAGTTGTTCCTTTTCACACTTTCCAGCACATCTACCTCCACACCAAACCTCCTCCTTACTTCCTCATTAGTCTGTCTATCCCTCCATGTAACTCCGCACGCACTCCTTAAGTAATTCATTTCCACTGCTCTCACTCTTGGTCTGAGTCTCTCAACCAACGTCCATGCTTCGCTTCCGTAATATATATATATATATATATATATATATATATATATATATATATATTTACCTAATTGTATTTACCTAATTGCACTAAATAATGATATATATATATATATATATATATATATATATATATATATATATATATATATATATATGTGTGTGTGTGTGTGTGTGTGTCTTAGGTTTGGTTCATTGTTTTGTGTTAGGTTAATGATGCCTATTTTGAGTTTGGATTGTAGTTTACATTTTGTTAAGCCCCTGTTCAAACATCTGACACCTATCTTTTAGATTACATAAATCCATATTATCAGGATAAATAATAGAATAAGTCAATCTCGTTAATAATAATAATTTAATTAAAACATTATTGCACTACAGTACATAATGACAGTAATAAATAAGATTCTGACATCTACTGTAAATGAAAATTACAACTGCACCTTCCTTGCTTTTACTGGTGCAAATTGGTCTATGATTCCTCAGTCAGTTTTTGTTCAGTTTCTTCTCTTTCTACATCTTACACAATGCTCTGAAATATTTAAATTGGCACTCTAATCCACGTCTAAACCTATATATTAAATTATAAAAGTGGGCCCCTATTTAGCTTAAGCAATAAAGCAAGAAGTAAAGGTAAAACCACTTTCTTTCTTCATGAGGAATAGTTTCGTGATCTTCTTACACAATGCTCTGAAATAATGAAAATGGCACTCTAAACCAAGTCTAAGCCTAGAAGCTAAATTCTAAAAGTATTTAGCCTAAGTAATAAAACAATTTTCTAAAGAAATAAAGGTAAAACCTCTTTCCTTCTTCGCTAGGAATGGTTTCATGATCTTACACAATTAATGTTCTGAAATAAGGAAAATTACATTCTAAACCACGTCTAAACCTTTAAGCTAAATTTTAAGTGTTTAGATTTTAGCCTAAGCAACATCCAAAATAATCTCACCTAAATCTATAGGAAAACCCTTGATTTGATGCCAAAATCAGATGATAAATCATAAAAGTATAAATTACCGTATCTGCAATATGGTAGATTATAATCTACCATATTGAAGATACGGTCAAATTTACCTTTATCATCTGATTATCATTATGCTATAGTTAACCCATACTCTGACAACTATTAGAATAGATGATTTTACTAAGTGTAGGAAGGATCTCTAACCATTACAAGAACACAAACTATCTCAATGATCCTTTTAGCTGCCTGAGATCCTTCTAAAGATTAATATAGGCCTAATCGTCTAATAGGCCTAGTTGCCATGAAGCCATTATGTAATAACTAGGACGTCGCCTACATGGCCTAAACTATAGACTATAGTCAGTTTCATTCCAGCTGACGGTAAATTGCAAATTTACAATGTATTCATCTCTGATTAATCAGCTGTTGCGATTTTTTTTAGCAAATACGCTTTGAATTGTAAATTTTTTGTATTTATATGATGCAGAAACACAGTAATGGCATTTATTTCCATTACATATCGAGAACTCAGTTGCTAAGGTATTCAATTTACTGTCAGATAAAATGAAATGGAGTATTATAGTATAGAGTGATGAATACATATATTTCGTACCTCCGAGACTCTGAATCCTTGCTTTGCCTGTCCCAGGCCTGGGTAGTCTGGTGGCTCGAGTGTTTGTCAACAATGAACGTTCGCTAGCATTCGAGAATAATAATAATAATAATAATAATAATAATAATATTTATTCAGTTAGCAATTTACAGAGTTGGTACCACATAGTATGTAACAAATATGACATGTACCAGCCTTGCATAATTCCAACTAAGGATAGCCCAGTAAGGCCGTTAGGCGTATTTCTATTGGTTAAAAGTTATACATAGCCTATATCCTAATTTTCTTGTGGGTCTCTTATATAGTAAGTATTAACAATATTTTACTATTAACTAATCAGTCAAATGAGAAATAATCCAGAATATCAATAAATATATACACCATTCAACATTGCATATAATATAGTACCGGTAACGAAAGAAAACCACCCAGAAAATATTTAGAGGGGTAACTTAACTATTAATGTGTTTAGGCAATGGCTTGCAGGAATTCGTTGCCTAAAAGGCTAAAATTTATTTAAAATATATATAGCCTACTGTGATTACTGTACTAACTGTACATCATAATAAGAAACCGCTATGGCATTTCATCATATTATATTAATGACAAATGGATAGGTATTTAGGCATAATACTTGATATTATATTTGCACTATAGTTAAATAAAAGGTTTACTTGAGGATGATTTGGCGCCCCCCTTCAAGTGGCGCCCAGGGCACGTGCCCTGCCTGCCCCACCCTAGATACGCCACTGCAGACGGCAAAGGAAACTTGCGTACCTCACGCAAATACCTATATGCTTTAGGGCTCAAACTATGCAATGTTAAAGCTTGACTAATGTCATCTTCCTTCCAGTGTGACACAGACTTTCCTGTTAAGAAAAAATTGACTTGGGAAGATGAAAAAAAAGGACTTAAACCATTCATAAACTGTTCATATGCACGTGCTGAAGCATGCTCTATCTTGGCAAGCAGATCATTTTTGTCTTTTAGCCAATTAGCCTTTTCAATAAGTAGAGCATCTTTTTCCATTCTTACACTTTTTACTTCCTTCTTCATATCTTCTAACTGGTGTTGCATCCCTTCGATGCTCGCAACTGGTTCCACATTTTCCTGGCACATCTGATCCTGTATGTCTTCCAAAAGTCTTTTCCGCCCCCGTTGTTCATGTCTCAAATCCCTTGAGGCAACGTCTTTCGTTTCTGCAATAAAAGTTTCAGGTCCTATAGCTTCAGGTGGAAAGAGAGAGAGAGAGAGAGAGAGATAATCATAAGCAGTTGCAGGTAGTAGCATATAACAAGTATGCACATGAACAAAAATCCTATAGATTATATACTATGTGTTCTAACCGAAGTAGAACAAAATATGAATGATATATCTACAAGTGAATGTGTAAATGAAGGAAGTGTTCAGCCAAAAATGCTGAACATATTCATATTACAATATTGTATACAGTACCGTGAACACAATATACAGTACTGTATAAATAGTACTGTACATACATACTAATAAACACCTTATACATATATTACATACACGTTAATAAATGTATATAACTAAAACATAATAGTGTGCTCTTAGTGCAAATGTGTTCATACTTTATATTGTTAAATTTATTAGAGAGAGAGAGAGAATATGTATGTGTGTGTGTGTGTGTGTAAAATGAATGGAAGAAGCTCAGATCGAGCACCTTGATGCCGAAATCATTTGTTTTATTTATTTATATTTTGGAGTAAGGGGTCGGGCACAAGTTGGACTAGATAATAGTCCATCAGGCGCCTGGCCCGGGGAGACGATTAATATGAAGGGTGCGCCTGGAAGTGTGGTGGGAGGGCTTGTGGTTTTGGCTCCGCTGCATGTCTGCCTGCCGAGATCGGAACCTCTCCGGGTGGTCGGGGGCCGGGGGAGTGCTGGAGCGACCTTGGTGAACCTGGTCTCTGGGTCTTCTCCAGGGATGTGTGTGAGTTTGTGCTTTTTATCTGTGTTTATTTGTTGTTTTATGTTGTTTTTGTGTTTTCCCTGTTCTTGCTCTGTCTTGAGTCGGCTACCCCCAAAATGGGGATTGGGCCTGAGCATATAGATAGATAGATTTATATTTTATATACATTTTACTTCACGAAAGTCTTTTGTATGTCTACAATGATTATGTATTGATTTTTTCTTTAATAATATGCTAATTTCATATTGTTGGACTACCATACAAGTATAAAACAATTTAGAGAAAACTAAGAACAAACAAGAGTGGTGGCAACACTCTCTGTTGACATAGCCCATCCTCTCACCGTTCACTGTGTTGGAATACCACCGCTCACAACATGAGGTGCTTTTAAAATGTATCTACAGTATTTTTCATTATTGTTCAGGATGTATTATAGCTTTGTTTAAGTGTATTAAGGAGTTACTTCATCGTACAGCTATAAATACCGTGCATAAAAAGATGAGGAGTAGGGATAAGGCTTTTACACGTGACTATATAATTTATACAAAATGTTTTAGAGGACTATAGCTAATTATTGTAGCAGATAAAACATCAATAACTAATACATTAGGAAGTTACATACGTGTAACAAACAGACTCGCAGACATATGATTCACAATACAGTACGGTACTGTACATGAAAGCATACATAGAAGTAATACTAAATAACCTATACAGTTCTTATATTAATATTTCAAGTACCGGGTAACTAGATGTAATTGGAAATAGTAGTGCTCACCTCTTGATGTTGGTAAGTGAAGGGTTGGAAGTGAACCAGCCTTTATCCGGTGCAGTGTTTTGGGTAATGGAAGGCCTAATAATTCATATTTAAGATTTCTTTCAAATGCAGTTGTCTCAAAATGCAAACTGCATATCCTTGCAATAGCATCATTAATATAGTCTGATCTCTTACACAGGTGAATCCATTTGTTCTTTGTTTCGTCGTCTTTGGGGAAGGAGTGAAAAGTAATATGCTTGTCACTTGCTTTTTTCTTGTTTGAGAAACACCCAAACACTGCACAGTTGTTGGGCATGTCTGTACACTTGCTTAAGCAAAACAACACAGTAAAACATCGAGACTATGCTTAAAAAACTTCACTTGATTCTGGAGAGATGTGTGCGACCTACACAAATCAAAGGAGGGTAAATACTGAGGGCGGGAGGTCAGGGGCCGAGTCTACGTCACTGCGCGGGTCAGAGGAGTTTGGGGCATATGGTGACAATACCTTGTACTGTATATCTTGGTCTAGACAGGACGGAGGGTGGAAATCGTTTGTTGACTTTCTTATTTATTGTTTATCTATGTGCTGGAAGGATATTATATTTTTCAATTCCATCGCATTAGAAATTATTCATAGATTACAAAAAGTCCAAATAAGACATAGTTATGTTAATGTATAAGGGAGATAGATTGCTGCATTAGAGAAATAGATAGATAGAGAGTTGCTACAGGCGAGTGATCGATAACATACTGTACTAACATATATGAGATGGAATTAAGTTTATGAAAAAACAAAGGAAACATTTTTATTTACTTTTTCATTTAATTATTTGTGGGTTGGAAGGATAATATTGTTTTCAATTCCATCATATTAGAAATGATTCATAGATTAAAAAAAGACCAAATAAGACATACTGTAGTTATATGTATGTATAAGGGAGATAGATGCATTAAATAAATAGACAGACATACATTTGATGCATAAATAACATTCTTAATCATTTATATATACCTTAGGCTTGGGACCCACCCGTGTATGATTCCGACTTTTCCCCGACTTTTCCCGTGTTGTGGCCGACTTTGGAACTTTTGAGGTTACCGTGTCCAAACGAAACAGTGTATAAAAAACGTGTGTATATCGAGACCTGACTTTATTTTTTTTTGCTTTGATCTTGACCTTCACCTTTGAGCAAAATATTTGTCCTCTCTACTGACATTTGCAATGACCAACCATATACTGTACACCTGTGAAATTTTATGAAAATCCATGTTAATACAATATATGGAGTGTATGTATGAATGTATATATTCAGGCACATACCCCATAGCTGGGGTTGGCCGACTTGAGACAGAAACCGAAAAGAAATAACAAAACGAACAAAATAAAACCCCCACACACACACACACACATCTAGGTCGCCAAGGAAAAGACCCAGAGACGAAGGATCACTAGGGGCCTCCAGCCCCAGACCTCAAGGAGAGGTTCCGGTCTCAGCAGGCTGACACGTAGCGGAACCACACCACAATGCCCGTTCATATCACTTCCAGACATGACCCTTCATATATGAGAAGGCAAAGAACTCATTTTGTGATAGAGTGGTAAATGAGTGGAATGCACTGCCCCAGTATGTAGTCGATTCCGAATCAATAAGGGAGTTTGAAAGTAATCTTGATAAAGCATGGGGAAGACAAGATTTGAAGTTTGATTATAAAGCAAAAATACAGAATAGTAAAAATGTTGCGTCTGCTACCGCCGCCGCCAACACCGTGAACGACCGCAGCAGTGCAAGTACTGGTACTGAGCTGGATACACAGGCCTAGTTTGCCTTTTTCCAGAGGATCTACTGTAAGAAACTAAGAAATATATACACCAGCTCCCCGGGTCAGGCGCCTATTGGATTATTATCTTGTCCAACTGGCGCCCAACGACCACGTTATCACTCATCTATTCACAATCTTTCTCCATTCACTCCTATTCATCACCACTTCTCTTGCCTGTTCTTCAGTCATCTCTCTTTTTTCCAACGCTTTTTTCATACCATCTCTCCATCTCCTCCGAGGTCTTTCTCTCAATCTATTTCCCCTCGTTTCTGACTCCTACATTCTCTTTGCAAGCCTTTACCCATCCGTTCAACATGTCCATACCAGCATAGCACCCTTCTTTCCACTCTATCCGATAGGGGTTCCTGTTGTCCCACTCTCCTACGTACCTCTTCATTCCTCAATCTGTCTCTATGCGTCACTCCACACATACATCTCAAGCAGCTCATCTCAATCACATCCAACCTTCTTTTCTCTTGTATAGTCAGATCCCATGTCTCAGCCCCATACATCTCAGTTGGTACAACTATCCCTTGGTACACTCGGATACCATAGTCTCTAGCCCACTCCTCTCTGGCAAGAGGTGAGGCTAGGACTCTTACTGGACGGCGGCCCACAGTGATGGTTAGGGGTGGGGTTGGGGGGAGAGGGCAAGCACACACGAACACACTGTGAAGCATTTGTGTGAAGCAATCCAGGAAGCTATCTTTGTTGGTTACTTTCTTGTAGTTGTTGTTGTTGTTGTTGTTCCCTAAGCTGCCTGGCCGAACAGCCCCGAGTCCCTGAGAAAGGCCATGGCCACGATCGGGCTTTCCCACAGAGCTCTCATTGAGTGTAGATTGTGTTGTTGGCGTAAGTGGTTGTGTGAAATGCAGTCTTCTATGATGTGTTTAATGGTATGGGGTGCTGTGTTACATCCCGGGCAGGCGTCGACAACGGAGTCATCCAGTCTCTTCTGATAGCTCAGGAGAGCTGGATGGTGTCCGCATCTCAGCCTGGCCAGGTGGACTCTGTCCTCGCGAGGAAGGGAGGATTCGGAAGGATGGATTTCGGGAGGTCGTGCATGCAGCTGTGTGTTGTCTGTGAGTGAGTGGATGGATCGGTGAGAGATATGAGTATGGATGTGCTTCTGGAAGTTGGTTCGGGGTGGGCAGGGAGGGAGAGAGGACAATAATTGTGTGTGATACCGTGTGCTGGGTGTTGTTTTGATATTTCTTGGTGTCTGTGGGTGTGTTGCCATGTAGTTTAGTGGGTGGTCTTGGTTCGTGGAGGCTGCTGCCAGGAATTGAGTGCCTCTCATGTCCAGATGGTCTTTGACTTTGAGGATTTTGGTTTCTTGATGTAGGTGATCTGTGGGTGCAGTAGCTGTGCAGCCTGTAATGATCTTCAGGGCTTTGTTTTGAATAGTCTGTAAGGTCTTATGATGTGTTTCAGCTAGGTTAGAAGCCCAGGCTGGGCTTGCGTATTCCATCACTGATCTTATGTATTGTTTATATACTGTGGTGGTAGTTTCTTTGTTGTGTCCAAATTTTGTGTGAGCAAGTGACCTGAGGGCGTTAAGTCTGGGTGTCAGTTTCTTTTTAATGTTTGTGGTGTGCTGTTTGAATGTCATATGAGTATCATATGTTACTCCTAGGATTTTGGGTGTGTGTGTATGTGTTAGGGGTGTGTTGTTTATGGTGAGTTGAGGGATGTATTCGTGTTCTCCTGTCCAACTTGTGAGCAGGGTTGCGGTGGATTTGGCTGGGGCTAGATTAAGTCTGTTTGTAGTGCACCAGCCATGTAGTGTGTTGAGATAGGGTTGAAGGAGATCTGTTGCTCTTTTTGGGTCATGGTGTGTGCATGTGAGTGTTATGTCATCTGCATAGGAGGCTAAGTTTATTTGGGGCGTATTGGGTGTAGTTATATCGTGCATGTACAGATTGAAGAGTGCGGGCGATAGGACGGATCCTTGTGGGACTCCGTTTGGAAAGTTTCTGATTTTAGATGACTGACCGGCAAAAGATACGTGTGCACATCTGCCTGCTAGGAAGTTGGCCAGCCACCGTTTTGTGTTGTTGTGCATGTTTGTGTTGTAGATTTTGTTTGTTAGGTTGTGGCGGGGGATGGCATCGAAGGCTTTACTAATGTCGAGTGTGGCTAATAGTGATCTGTGTGGTGGTCTAGCTGAATTGATGCCGTCGAAAGCTCTTTGTGTAAGGTCTGTGAGAAGAGTGTTTGTGGAGTGCAGTGGCCTAAAGCCATGTTGTGTTGGAGCTAGGGGTAGGTCAGGTGTAATTAGTTGTAATACTAGGCGTTCCATGACTTTGGAGGGGGAGCAAAGGAGTGTGATGGGGCGGTGCGAGGAGGGTAGCGTGGGGTCTTTGTTGGGTTTGGGGAAAGTGATGATGATACCATGCTTCCAAATGTCTGGTATTGTGTTGTGTGAATAGCTGTAGTTTGATATGTTAGTGAGTGCTTGTATGCCTTGTGGTCCCAGGTGTCTGAGGTGTATGTTGCTTATGTTGTCTAGGCCACAGGCGGGTGAGTGCTTGAGATTGTTGATGATATGCTTTGTCTGGTGATTGGTGAAGGGTGTATAGTCAGGGTCTGTGGGGAATTGTCTCTTACGTCGGATGACACGTCGGTCGTCTTTGTGAGGTTTTAGGTGGCTGACATGTGAAAAGTGATTGATGAGAGTGTTTGCTTGTTGTTTACATGAAGGAGTAGAGTCTGTTGTTGTGATTGCAGCATTTGATTGTGTTGTGTTGCTGTTGGAAAGTGTGATGCTGTTTAGTGTTTTGTATAGTTTTTTGGGGTTTGTTTTGTGATCAAGTGTTTGTAGGAAGTTATTCCAATTTAGTTTTTGTTGTTCTTGTATTTTGTTGTTAGTTTGGGTGTTGAGTGCTTGAATTTGTTGTGTGATGTCTTGTGTGTGGGGTGCTGGGGAGTGTTTCAGTATGTCGCGTTGTCTGATGAGGTTTTGAATTTCTGGTGTGAAGTTGAGGTTGTGTCTTTTTCTGTTACCTCTTGGAATGTGTTTCTTGTCAGCGTTTTGGATAGTTTTATTGAGTATGTGTACAGCATTGTTGATGTTAGTGATGGTTAAAAAAGAAAACGTCTAGAGTCTTGTGGATATTATTGGAGGAAATGAACTGTAAATTGAAGAACACCACACAATAGTATATTACCTGGTTGCTGGGACGTAGGCGACGAGATAGGGTTAATGTGGAGTGGTAACAAGGCAACAGGATGGCGATGGAGTTGTGTGATGTAGTTATTTGATATTTGTTCGCATCATTTCGCATTATTTAAAATCCTTTATTCCATACTATTGAGAACAAACATATTATGCAATATTTTCTTTAGCATGAGTAAGTATAACTACCGGTATGAACCATTAGTTATTAGGTAGTGCAGTTATTGGCAAAATTGAAGTTCAGGGAAGGCTTCAAAATAGATCAGTATAGATATAGCAGACTGGAACACACACACACTCACACAGAGAAAGAGAGAGAGAGAAGTATAGTGTGTGTGAGTGTGTGTGTGGGGTGGGGGGGGGGGGGTGGGGGGGGGAACAGACTGGGAGGCAGAGAAACAGGGAGAGGGTGATATGTGGTTGTGGTGGTGAGAGGCAAAGAGGGAGTGAGATAGAGTGAAAGGGAGGTGTTGGAAAGGAAATATGGAATAGGAATACAATAGAACTTCATTAGAAACATTTGTGTGTGTGTGTGTGTGAATAACTAATCATAGTCATATATGTCATTGGTAATTTCTGAATTATATCTTTCATATAGGGTAATTAGTATAACAATTTAAAGATGTTCATTATCCATACTTTTAGAGAAGTTTCATTTCTACGCAGGTAAAGCAATACCCATGAATACAACTTCAGTCTGAAGCATGTTGTGTGATTCGTAGGGTTCACTTTAAACCTACATTACGCGCATGGATTGTGTACTTGATAGAAGCATATGTTTCCTCTATACATAATAATGTTAACATAATTGTGAGAAGTAAAGCAATAAATACCAAGACAATAATATTAACATACATTTATATGAATATAAATAGTAAGACATTAATATGAACTCAGAGAGAGAGAAAGTGAAAGAGATGCATGGAAAAATGAGTATATCAGATAAATCTTGGCTATGGCACTTGTATCTAAGTACTGTAATAATAATAATAATAATAATAATGATAATTGCAATAATACTAATCTTAGATAAATGTCATACTTATTTGTGAGGCTAAGGCAGGATTCAAAGACCTCAAATGCTTTACAGTGTGTTCGTTGCCCTCTCCCCACAACCCCACCCCTAACTATCACTGTGACTGTGGGCCGTCGTCCAGTAAGGGTCCTGGCCTCACCTCTTGCCAGAGAGGAGTGGGCTAGAGACTATGGTATCCGAGTGTACATTGCACTTTTAGCTTTCATTCCGAGATTTCTCACCTTCCACACCTTCAACTGCGCCTTCACCTTCCAACTGCAGTGAGGGTCATGTGTGGATGTGTGGGGCCAGGCTACAGGATAGAATAACAAATGTTGAGCTGAGGAGACGTTTAGGTATAAAGAGTATTAGCGAGGTGATGCGTACAAGTAGACTGGGATGGTATGGACATATGGAGAGAATGGATGAACAAAATTGGGTGAAAAAATGCAGGTCTGTGATTGCGGAGGGAGCTGCCGATCTCAAATCCAAGAACTTGACAAGTGAAGCAGCCCTTAACAGGGTTGCCTGGAACGCCGCCATTAGGACAAGAGACTGAAACTGCATGTATGTGTGGAACACTCAGTCTTAAAATGTTATGTATGTATGTATGTATGGTGAAAGGTGTACTGAGTGAGGAGTTCACAGTCCGTGTTGGGAGTTCATCAGGGTTCAGTGTTAAGCCCCTTCCTCTTTATTATGGTCCTGGAGGCACTGTCTAAAGATTTTAGATCCGGATTCCCTTGGGAACTGTTTTATGCAGACGATTTAGTCCTAATAGCTGACAATGTGCAAGATGCTGAGGCCAAATTCAGAAGATGGAGAGAGGGCATGGCGAGCAAGGGTTTAAGAGTTAATATTAACAAAACCAAAGATTTGTTAGTAGTCTTGGCAAATCCAACGTCAAGGCTATTAACCTTAATTGCGATGACGACTAGTCTAATTTGACTGCTATGTCGTCCTCCCAACCGCGGTTAAAAAAGAAAACGTCTAGAGTCTTGTGGATATTATTGGAGGAAATGAACTGTAAATTGAAGAACACCACACAATAGTATATTACCTGGTTGCTGGGACGTAGGCGACGAGATAGGGTTAATGTGGAGTGGTAACAAGGCAACAGGATGGCGATGGAGTTGTGTGATGACAAGTGGTGATCAAGAGGAAATTAGTGAATTGTTAATGATGGAAGGGGGCCTCAAGACTTAAATTATAATTAGGAGGATAATAGATGATAGGTGAATTGATGGGAAGCTACGCTGAGGTTAGTTCTATCGTGTTAATGGAATGGGATGAAAACAAGAAAGATTATAATGTCGGCGGTGGTATTTGGAGAGCAAGTGAGGGTTCCCTGTCAAATTTGCGGGAGCCTCACTTTTTCGCGCATACGCTAATCGGTCAGTAAATATCGACCCCCTTATAATTACAGTAAACCCTCGCCATCTCGGACCTCTAGAAGTCGGAAACCCGTACTAGTTGGACTGGCTACGGCCTCTCGGACATGCACTTCCGTATTTCGGATATTTCCGTCATCGTTCCGACAGTCTCTGACGTTGTCGGACTTTATATAAGTATTCGGAAAATGTCCGTCATAACCGTCCTCTGATATCTCGAATATTTCCGAAATGTGTCGTAACGGTGTCCGACAAAGGATGACGTGTCGGATGACGACCTCACGTCACCGGACAATAAGGGTGAATATCCGAGAAACAGAAGGGAGGTCCGACGCCATCTTACATCCGGGGACCGAGCGTGGGAGGCTGGGAGCATCAGTCCGCACCAAGCTCTGTTGTGTTACACATCGACGCGTGCCATTTATTTTGTTCACCATGCCTCCCAAGGATAAGCCTAAGCGTAAGGTGACTTCTGTATCACTAGAAACAAAGCTACAGATGTTAAAGGATCTGGACAGTGGGATGAAAGCCAAGCAACTTCAGGAGAAGTATAGCTTAGGCAGATCGACAATCTACGACTTCATCCGAGACAAGGAAAAAGTCCGGCATCATGGCACAGCTGTGCTTCATGGTCCTTCTACCGCCAAGATCTTTCGCAAGGCCAAGCTAGCCTATCAAGACATCGACGACGCAGTGCTGAAGTGGTACAGACAACATCGTGCTGAGGGCGTACCAGTGAGAGGCATCAAGATACAACATGCAGCAGAACGCTTCGGACAGCATCTTCATCACCCAAACTTCAAGGCTAGCGAGGGGTGGTTGTGGAGGTTCCGAAACCGCCATGGCCTCACAAACAGGACTATTTGTGGTGAAATTATAAGCGCCGATACTTCGGCCATAGAACCCTTCACTGAACGCTTCCACGCCCTTATAACCGAGGAACACCTTCAACATTGGCAACTCTATAACGGTGACGAGACTGGCTTGTATTGGCGTTCTCTACCCTCCAACACACAGGCCCACCGAGAAATCACGTCCACACCTGGCCACAAAACTGTGAAGGAGCGCATTTCAGTGCTTTGTTGTGCTAATGCCGACGCAAGCCACCGTGTGACCCCTACAATCGTCGGAAAATCTCAGAAGCCGAGAGTAATTAAGGACCTCATCATTAACAAGCAACTCCCAGTCGACTATTATGGATCAAAGAAAGCTTGGTTTAACCAGGTAATCACTGAGGATTTCTTCCACAAGAGATTTGTACCCGACGTTCGCTCGTTCCAGAATCGAGTGTATGGTGTACCCTATGACGAAGCGGTTGCCATCTTGTTGCTCGACAATGCACCTGCCCACCCTTGTACCACGAAACTGGAGAGTGCCAATGGCAAAATTTATTAGTGGCCCCTCCATCATTGACGAACATGCCTATTACATAAGGCATCCTCTTCAAACACTAATCCGCCGTAGTTTGAATCTACCGCGCAGAGCATTTAAAAACTGAGGAGCCTTCATCATGAGCGCACGCGACCTCACTCATGGCTTCAGTCATTATGAATTGGGTTCTCACTACGAAAAAACTTCGTAAAAAATAAAAACAAAAAGAAACTAAGAATAACTATCTAATAAGCTTTCCATCATATCGTGGATGTACTTGTGTGGATCTTTGACCAGACGCTGATTCAGGCGTCATTCTTCCTTCTTCTCTGCTCTGCGCTCAGCCTGCCCGGACGTGTCTCCCCACGCTCCGCTGGTTCCGCATTTGCTGCGTCCCTAGTGAGTTTTTTCTCATTTGTTTACTCCGGGATGTATCGAGTAAGGTTAGGATATGCGTAGCAGGAGTGTCCTGGGCTGGTTGCCCGCAGTGCAGTGTATTTTGGGTCGTGTGTTTGGGGCATCTATTTCGGATGTACCCTCGTGGTCCTGTTGTGGACTTGTGATCATTTCACAGTTGAGTTAGCTTGTGATGCAGGCGGCTTTCATTACGCGTTAATTATTGCTGCCTTTTATCTTTCTGATGAGGTAAGCTTTGCTTACTGACGTTCCCAGCGTATTTTTCTTCACTTAGTGAAGTTTTTTCTGGGTCCCGAGTCAGTCTTCCCTTTGCCGGAAGTATTTGCTACAGTGGTGTGTTGGCGGTGGTTCCTGTTGTTATATTTCCAGTGTTTTTGTGTATATTTCAACATTTCTTATGCCGTCTACTTAGGCCTAGCCAGCCGCTCGTAGCTTTGCCACATGTACAAGTGTTATTGTTTATTTTATAAATATGCCCTACTGTGTCATGTGTATCCGGGTTTTAGTTGTGTATTGGCTAATTCCTCGGACTATGTTTGTTTCCTGGTTTAGTTGTGTATTGGCTAATTCCACGGATTATTGTGTGGACTTAGGCTAGTCGTGCGTGGCTTTCCTTCGTGTCCGTTGTACGTTCAGATGGTGTCTGAACGGGGTGGGTTTCCTTCCGGCGGGTTTTTTCTCGGTTTCACCATGAAAAAAACCCGGCCGAGAGCCGTGTTGGGCCACACGTGGTTTCAACACAGGCTTGTGTCCCCGGCGATGAGGTGTCTGTGGCTCTCCAGGACTGCGTCTCTGTGTTGGTGCCTGTTTTCAGGCTCCCTTTGATTCCCGGCGGAATGGCTGTACCCATCTAAAACATTGTTCATGCGAACATATGTTATGAAGTTTTTCTACCCAGTTTTACAAACCACAGGAAAAACCTAGCTGTTGTTAAGGGCTTTCCTCCCCGGCGATCTTTTACAAAGAAGTGGGGACAGGAACTTATGGGGTTAACGTTTTGACATCTCACCCGGCGGGTGTACCTTGGTAGGGTGGGATGAACAACTAAGTCATTCAGTTAGTTAACCGATCCATTTTAAGTGATACTTTATGTATCGCCGCCTTTACACTTACGGCGATTGAAGGTTCAATTAGGGTTAACATCGTTTTTTACACCCGGCGGGTGCTCCTGGGTGGAGGAAATAAGGAATTTACAATTCAATTTCGATTTAACCACTTAATTAAGTGATACGTTTAGGTATCGCCGCCTTCATACTTACAGCGATCTTTTTGTGACAATTCGTTAGAAATCAGATCTCGTATCAGCCTGCCCTGTGTTATTCTACTAAAATATTTCAAGGGCCGGCGTCTTTATGGGGGGTTGTTTTTGTTCCAAAATTGAATCTTGAGACAGTCACCACCAGAAAGACTATAAACGCCATGCTGGACCGTTATATTATGTCAGAGGGTATTCTTCACTTTCTTTAAAAGATATGTTTAGATATTCTGAGCCCCGCCGCGTAGCGAGCTGTGATCGTTGTGTCATTACATCTCGTTACCCGGTGGGTTATTAACACTTGTGTGCGAACATGTTGGGTTAACCTTATGAGCATTAATTCCTGGAAATTTTCTTTTTTCCAGAGCTGGGCTCCGGCGGACCAATACAGACCCGGCAGTAGTTTTCCCCACCAGTCTCTGTCATGGCTACCTTGGCCCCAGTCTTTGCTTTATGCACTACCCCTACCTGTGCCGGTATCCCTATTTTTGCGCATACTCTTTGCATAAAGTGTGTTAAATGTCTAGACCGTTCAAGGGGTCTGTGGGTTATGCGTAATTGTTCCTTTTGCTCCCAATTAGCTGTCAAGGTCCTATGCGACAATGATAAGACCGCAGCGGTCGCGTTAAGAGAAGTTAGGCAACAGATGTCAGCATACACTACGATTGTAGCTCATAAGTCACTTCAATGTGACAACGTCCCTCTTTGGGATAGACTGCTTTTTGAACACCCTCCCCCTAAACGTTCCTCTCGAGTAACTAGTCATAAGCCGGCGGAGACTGGTCAGGGTTCTGTGTCTTCTGCTTCTACCCCGAAACGTCCAAGAGAGCCTACACCCCCGGCGTCCGCCTCCTCGTCTCGGGCGAGATCTCGGTCTAGGTCACCTCTCAGACGCCAGTCATCTAGTCTTGCCTCTTCACCATCGAGTAAGAAGAATAGGACGGAAAGTTCCACCAGTGGTCACGGCGATGAATCCTCCAAATCAAAGAGTAGTTCACGGTCACACCGTAGCCATAAATCTTCCAAAAAGGATTCCCATAAACGAAAGACCTCCCTACATTCGCCAGCTTCTAGTGCTTCTCATCGTACCTCTACCCCAGACAGAGTTTGTGTTAGGTCTCAAGGGTCCAGTACGGTGCCTGTCCCTAAAGAGGATTTACCCATTAATATTTTAACCCTGGAATTGGAGAGTTCAGGGGGATCAGTGATTGAGAGTGTTTCAGACTCCCAAGAGAGTGTAGGCCAGGGCCTCGGTGTTTGGCGATTTTCTCGGCCAGGGTCTGACCACCCACTTCCGACTCAAACTAGTCACACAGTCGCTGACGTCCACAGGGACGCGGCGATCCCATCCTCTATTCCTGACTTATCTTGGCAGCAAGGTACCCCAGCTTCGGCGGGATCTTCTCAGGAGGATCAGGAGGAGAAAGACGAGGTTTCAATAATTTCGGAGATGGAAGGGCAAGAGTCAGGTTCAGGCTTAGACGCCGCGCAGGATATTAATGATTCACCAGTAAGTTCATCATCAACTCAATTTGTCACTGCGCAGGAAATTTATGGGCTATTTAGTCATGCTTTATCTAAATTTTTTGGCCAACAACAGGAAACTCCCACAGTGGACTTGGGGGCTCCCACGACAAGTTCTACGGTACGGCCTCTGATGACTTCTATTGCTTTATCTAAGATCCCTAACCCCCCCACTCTGTCACCATCAGTGGTTACTAGGCCTGCTACGGCGGCATTGACCACTTCGAATGTAAGGGTTATAATGGATGTCAATCCACCCCCTCTAGACAAGGCGCCTCTCAGAAAGGTAGCAATGCCCTTGCTTTACGGACCAGACGAGTCATGGGTCCTTTTGACCCCCACTAAACCAGAGCTCGCCCAACCTACCTTGTCAGGGGAACTCCCAGTACCGCGTGAGTGGGTCATCCAGGGCAATAAATCAAAGAAATTAAGGGCCTTGGATATTTTGGGAAATGTACTAGACGTTAATATAAAGGCTATACCTAGTTATTATCACCAAGACTATTTTGTGTATGCTACTAAGCCAGCTTTACCCCCTGCCTCAGCTTCAAAATTGTTTTCAGACTGGTCTAAGCTGGATGGGTTTAATGACATTAAGACTCTGTCAGCTCTCACTCCTGAACTTGATTTACAAACCGTCACAGACGAAGCAGCTAATCCAGTCTTGAAGGTGGGGCAGTTGGGTCCAGGACCTTGGGTAGATTGGGAGACAGAGGCTCAAAACTTTGCAACCACATTTACTTCCAAATCTTCCCACCAGATCCCTCAAGATACTCATTCATGGTTCTCCATGCCGGTATGTTCTGCCGGCGGAGTCCCGTCAGCTTTGTTTTCTTTCCTAGCTGCCCCTAAAATTAATCTTTGTGAGCTAAAAGACCCTTTCACTACCCCTACCCCAACTCACCTAGACCGAGAATTTAGGCTAAGGGGGAAAGCTTTTCGCCTGTTCTCTCAATACATAGTGTCTCAACAGGTAGCTAAGTCTTTACTTCGGTCCACTCAGGCAATCGCAGATGCGGATGCCAGAAGATCGGTTGAATTATCCCGGCGACTGCTTCTCCAGTCGTCAATCCAATCTCTGGGTGACATACGCACCGCCTTGCTTGAGGCGGTACGAGCAAGACAAGATCTCAGAATGTCTTTAGTTCGCAAACTGCCTGATCGCATTGCGAATCAGGTGGTCATGTCACCAGTGCTTACTCCCTCTTTAATGTCCCCTGAAGTGTGGCGAACGGTGTTTAATATGGCGCAGGCCTTTAAACACAGTCCCACCCCTTCTAAGAAACCTGCCTTTAACTTCCCCAAACCCAGGCCAACCGCTAAAGCTCAGCCGGGGAGATCTAAGCCCTTTCTTCCGCCTAAGTCCTCCCACTCCCCCCAAGGTCAGTACAGGCATAGACAGAGTAGGTTTTCAGGTCAGAGAGGACGCGGCCATAATAAGCCAGGTCAGGGCCAGTCTTCGGCCAACACCAGCCAGCCGGCGAAGCGTCCAGCACCACCAACCCCACCATCAAAAAACTAAAGTCTCTCTCACTCCCGGTGCCAACCTTAAGGCCGGCGGACCCGAGGGTAGTACAGCCGGCGAACCCTTGTCTGCTAACTGGGTCGTTCCGAACGTGTCACCAAGCATGGCCGTTAAACACTTGGGCACGGATGGTGGCACGCAAAGGCATCACTTGGCAGTGGCTCCGGCGACCTCGCTTATGTCAGCCGACAACGGCGAATTTTGTTTCTTTAGAGGTGGAGTCACTGGTCCAGGAAATGATTGCCAAGAATGTCATCATCCCGGTCCCCCCAAATTACCCTGTATTCACGTCCAAACTATTTTTGGTTCCCAAAAGGGACAGTGTTCAGATGAGACCGGTCGTAGACCTGTCTTATCTGAACCTTCACATTCACAACGAGTCTTTCCGAATGTTAACAGTACACCAAATCAGGCTAACACTTCCGCCAGGAGGTTGGATGTGTTCACTAGACCTGACAGACGCCTATTGGCACGTATCGGTCAACAAAAGATTTCAAAGGTTTTTGGCCTTACGGATCAGGCACCAAAATTTTGTTTTTCAAAGGATGCCATTCGGTTTGAACCTAGCACCTCGATTATTCACGAAATTAGTCCGGCAAGCCCTGATGCCGTTGTTAAAACAAGGAATCAGAGTGTTGTGGTACCTAGACGACTGGCTGGTGGTGGCAGAGACACAACAATTATGCATCAAACATGTCAACATAATTTTAAATCATGTCAAAACTCTAGGGTTCAAGGTAAATCTGGTAAAGTCAAACCTTGTTCCCTCACGAGTAATTCAGTGGATAGGGCTGGTCTGGGACACGGCCGCTCTCACTCTGAGTCAGAGTGTGGACAATCGCAACAGGTTTCGCAGGAAACTGTTCATGTTTCTTCACAGTCTGACTACGACGCGGAGGGTCTGGGAGTCTCTGGTTGGCTCTCTCAACTGGATTCAACTAACTGTCATGTTGGGCCGGTTGAAAGTAAAACGTTTAATATTGGAAGGCAACAAATATTTCCCACTCTTACCGGCGGGAAAATTATGGCCCATCCCAAAATTAATCCACACCTTACTAGCGGTCTGGGCAAAGAGGGAAACGTTGCACTCAATAATGTCATGGACCTCTCCTCCACCAACGGTATGGGTAGACACGGATGCGTCAGGCACAATAGGGTGGGGATTTCAGTCAAATCAGGGGCACCAGGGTCAGGGGCTTTGGTCCCACTTAGAAATCTCTCACATCAATGTCAAAGAATTACTAGTCCCCTTGTATTTCCTTCCTGCGTTACGGGGCAAGTCGGTGGCCTTCAGAATGGACAATCTGAACGCAGTTCACTGTATTCAGAAACAGGGATTAACGAGGTCAAGGAGGTTGCTAAACGTGTCGGAAGAGATTTTTACTCTAGCCAACAGACTAGACGATTGGCAACCTAGCGACCTCGCTGACTTTTGCATTATGGACATTCAGGAGGCCAAGTGGCTAGCACCACACGGTAGAGATGTGACCAATAAATTATTAAATCAATATACTCAGTCTACGAAACGACAGTATCACTCACATTGGCAAGCCTTTACTTCTTGGATCATCAGAACAGAACAGACTGTGCCATCAGTAGCTTTAGTTTTCAATTATTTAAATTATCTGTTTGAGCAGAAACATTTATCTGTGGTAACGTTAAAAAATCACTTAACTGCGATTAGAGTGCCCTTTTTAGACCTTACAGGTCTCTCCATACCGGTGGCGGAGGAAACAGGTTTTATGAGAGCTTGTTTTAAACTCCGCCCACCTCCCCGTCAGCTCATGCCTACTTGGTCTCTGGACAAAGCTTTGTCTTTACTTCACTCTCGTCTGTACCAAAATACTGCAGATTTTGCATTACTCTTAAAAAAGGCTGTTTTCCTTTTGGCTTTGGCCACCGGGAACAGAGTGTCTGAGCTGGCGGAGATGAGGAACACACCTAATTGCCTTAGGTTTGGTAGACTTAATGAATGTATTTACATTGCACCTTCCCCGGGATTTGTAGCCAAGAATGAGCACAGTGCACACGTGTTTTCTGAGTTCACGGTGCCGGCGTTAAAAAGGGGAAAGGTGCATCATAATCTATGTCCAGTGCAAGCTCTAACCAAATATTTGAGAGTAGCTCCTCTAAACCCCCAAGGTGCTTTATGGGTAGCAAGTACGGGTAAACGCTTACTGAAACGGCGATTAGCCTCTCTTCTGGTCGAAGTAATTAAAGAGAGTAATCCCGGCGTTGTGGGTCGGGCCCACGATTTACGCAAATGGGCAGCCTCTTTACGTTTCCTGAAAAAAAATGCCTATTACATAAGGCATCCTCTTCAAACACTAATCCGCCGTAGTTTGAATCTACCGCGCAGAGCATTTAAAATCTGAGGAGCCTTCATCATGAGCGCACGCGACCTCACTCATGGCTTCAGTCATTATGAATTGGGTTCTCACTACGAAAAAACTTCGTAAAAAATAAAAATAAAAATAAAATAAGAATAACTATCCAATAAGCTTTCCATCATATCGTGGATGTACTTGTGTGGATCTTTGACCAGACGCTGATTCAGGCGTCATTCTTCCTTCACTGACATATCAAGTAAACCAAAATCCTTAATACATCAAAGAATGGGAAGGGGATGGTCGGGAGGGCCCCAGTCATTAATGATTACGGGGCCACTACTAAATATTAAGTTTTCTTTATCTCCTTACAGGAGTCAAACCTATAATTTATTAGTGGCCCCTCCATCATTGACGAACATGCCTGATTTCTAAGACTGGAGGGGGACATTCGTAATCATATCATAACTCTAGAAAAGCAGATAATCAAACAACCACATAGTATTCTTACTTTGAAAATATATTTAAGTATGGCGCAGCCCATATATATACAAAAAGGGGGTTCAAGCAGGTGCGTGCTTCAAAGAAGCCTGCTTGACAAAAAAGGGTAACTCTGGAGATTCTGTGAACAGATCTGTAGTTACAAAGGCACCCCACTCAACGAGTGGTGACAAAAATAACAAGTTATAAGTTTACATATGCACATAATAAACCCCATAATATTCGTGGAAATATTTTGCAAAAGATCTCCACTGTTTAATACTAAATTGCTTTCACAGCTAAAACTACTATAACAACCCTGTTGTTTGTACTAACATTGTACTAGCACAATTTCTCGCCCTGAATAGAACAGAGAAATGTTCATATCACATTATCCATAATTTGTATCACAGCTCTTACATTCCGGCGGGGTCTAGGGTGTCCTATGTTACACTGACTGCACCCCCCCCCCCCTTTTTCCTTGAAAGTAAACAAAAGTGACTGAAGGGCCACCTAGACCCTCTGCCTTAAAGCTATACATGGTAAGGAAGGTTTGTCTAGAGCAACTGACAAGTATCTAGTCAAAAACGTATGATTAGACGCCCACAACAGTGTGGACGAAATATCGTCTACTGAAAAGTTCTTCAGAAAACGTAAAGAGGCTGCCCATTTGCGTAAATCGTGGGCCCTACCCACAACGCCGGGATTACTCTCTTTAATGACTTCGACCAGAAGAGAAGCTAATCTCCGTTTCAGTAAGCGTTTACCCGTACTCGCTACCCACAAAGCACCTTGGGGGTTTAGAGGAGCTACTCTCAAATATTTGGTTAGAGCTTGCACTGGACATAGATTATGGTGCACCTTTCCCCTTTTTAACGCCGGCACAGTGAACTCAGAAAACACGTGTGCACTGTGCTCATTCTTGGCTACAAATCCCGGGGAAGGTGCAATGTGAATACATTCATTAAGTCTACCAAACCTAAGGCAATTAGGTGTGTTGCTCATCGCCGCCAGCTCAAACACTCTGTTCCCGGTGGCCAAAGCCAAAAGGAATACAGCCTTTTTTAAGAGTAATGCAAAATCTGCAGTATTTTGGTACAGACGAGAGTGAAGTAAAGACTATAGGTTTGACTCCTGTAAGGAGATAAAGAAAACCTAACATTTAGTAGTGGCCCCGTAATCATTGACGAACATGCCTATTACATAAGGCACCCTCTTCAAACACTCATCCGCCGTAGTTTGAATCTACCGCGCAGAGCATTTAAAATTTGAGGAGCCTTCATCATGAGCGCACGCGACCTCACTCATGGCTTCAGTCATTATGAATTGGGTTCTCACTACGAAAAAACTTCGTAAAAAATAAAAACAAAAAGAAAATAAGAATAACTATTCAATAAGCTTTCCATCATATCGTGGATGTACTTGTGTGGATCTTTGACCAGACGCTACTGCAGGCGTCATTCTTCCTTCACTGACATATCAAGTAAACCAAAATCCTTAATACATCAACGAATGGGAAGGGGATGGTCGGGAGGGCCCCAGTCGTCAATGATTACGGGGCCACTACTAAATATTAGGTTTTCTTTATCTCCTTACAGGAGTCAAACCTATAATTTATTAGTGGCCCCTCCATCATTGACGAACATGCCTGATATCTAAGACTGGAGGGGGACATTCGTAATCATATCATAACTCTAGAAAAGCAGATAATCAAACAACCACATAGTATTCTTACTTTTGTAAAAAAGATATATTCGGGTGCATAAACTTTATACAGCCTAAATCTTCAAAAAGGGGTACAAGCAGGAGCGTGCTTCAAAGAAGCCTGCTTGAAAAAGGGTTAACTCTGAGACTCTGTACACAGATCTGCTAGTTAAGAAGGCACCCCACTTAAAGTAAGTGGTGAAAACTAAAAACTTATAAGTTTACATGTGCACATATAAACCCCATTAACTAGTGGATATATTCCTAAAAATATAACCAAACATAAATGAATTCGTGTACATTCGTAGAAGTACTGAACTCGTGTACTTATGCAGAAGTAATTACTTCAAAAGTAAAAGTCGTAGTTGCAACTACCGAGATTTCTAAAAAATCTATTGCTTCACAGCCAAAGCTACTTACAACAAGAATTGTTGTAACACTACTATTGGCCTTTAGCACAATTTCCTGCAATGAATACTACAGAGAAATTTGATAATACAATGCCTACAAACAGTATCACGGCTCGTATGTTCCGAACACATACTCCGGAGGGGTCTAGGGTGTCCTATGTCACACTGACTGCACCCTCCCCCCCTTTTTCTTGAAATAAAACAAAACGTGACTAAAAGGGCCACCTAGACCCTCTGCCGTAAAGCTATACATGGCAAGGAAGGTTTGTCCAGAGCTACTGAAAGGTATCGAGTCAAAAACTCCTGATTAGAGGCCCACAACTGTGTTGGACTTAATAACTTCCACCGAAAGATTATTAAGGAAACGTAAAGAGGCTGCCCCCTTGCGTAAATCGTGGGTCTTACCCACAACGCCGGGATTCTTCTCTTTAAAGTCCTCGACCAAGAGAGAAGCCAGTGTATGCTCCATCAAGCGTTCACCCGGACTTGCGACCCATAAAGCACCCTGGTGATTTAGAGGTGCCACTCTTAAATATTTGGATAGAGCTTGCACTGGGCAAAAAAGATGGTGCACCTTTCCCCTTTTTAACGCCGGCACCGTGAACTCTGAAAACACGTGTTCACTGTGCTTATTCTTGGCTATGAATCCTGGGGAAGGTGCAATGTGAATACACTCATGAAGGCTATCAAACCTGAGGCAATTAGGTGTGTTGCTCATCGCCGCCAGCACAGATACTCTGTTCCCGGTAGCCAAAGCCATAAGGAATACTGCCCTTTTGTAAAATCTGCAGTCTTTGGTACAAACGGGACGAAAATAACGACAATGCTTTGTCCAGAGACCAGGTAGGCATGAGCTGACGGGGAGGTGGGCGGAGTTTAAAACCTGCCCACATAAATAACTTTCAGATAAATGTTTCTGCATGAACAGATAAATTAAATAATTAACAACCAACGCCACCGAGGGCACAGTTTGTTTTGTTCTAAGAATCCAAGACGTAAAAGCTTGCCAATGCGATTGAAACTGTCGCTTTGTAGACTGGGTATACTGATTCGTGAATATCTTGGTCACGTCGCTACCATATGGTGCTAGCCACTTGGCCTCCTGAATGTCCATAATGAACAAGTCCGCGAGGTTTCTAGGTTGCCAATTGTGTTCGAAGTGGAACAACCCGACCGGGAGTGACACTGGGTGCGTGCACCACGTGTTCAAATGCTGGTACCACACTGCGCCGGCCACAGGGGCGCGATTAGCGAGACTACGCCTCGCTAATCCTGTAGTTTGGTGACTACGTGGCACATTAGAGACGCGTCTGGCGGCGGAAAATAGATAAATGGAACTCAACCTGTTCTCGTCCGTCATCAGAGCGTCTGGTCCGCCCGCCGGCGTTATCGTCCGGCGGGTGAGGTACAGTGGGAGTTTGTGAGTCTTCTCAGACGCAAACAAATCCACTTGTGGATGGTAATGCTCCGCAATCGCAAGACCGCCCATTCTACTGTTGTGCTTTGTCTCTGAGACAGAGCGTCTGCCCAGACGTTTGCTACGCCTGGGAGATAAGATGTGTGAAGATGAATGTCCAGCCTGTTGGCTAGTATAAAAATCTTTTCTGACACGTTTAGCCACTTCCGAGATCTCATTGACCCTTGTTTCTGAATACAGTGAACCGCATTCAGATTGTCCATTCTGAAGGCCACCGACTTGCCCCGTAAAGCAGAGCCGTGAGCCTGAAGGACAGATAAGGGGACTAGTAAGTCTTTGACATTGATGTGGAAGATTTCTAAATGGGACCAAAACCTTTGACCCTGATGCCCGAGGTTTGACTAAAAGCCCCAACCTATCGTTCCTGACGCATCCATGTCCACCCATACCGACGGCGGAGGAGAGGTTCATGACATGACTGCGTGCAACATTTCTCTCGTCGCCCAAACCGCTAGTAAGTTGTGTAATAACGTTGGGATAGGCCATACTATCCCCGCCGGTAATAGTGGGAAAAATTTGTTGCCCTCCAAGATTAAACGTTAGACTTTCAACCGGCCCAACTTCACAGTTAGCTGAACCCAGTTGAGAGAACCGACTAGAGATTCCCAAAATCTCCGTGTCGTAGTCAGACTGTGGAGAAACATAAACAGTTTTTGCGAAATCTGTTTCGAGTGTCCACACTCTGACTCAGAGTGAGAGAAGCTGTGTCCTCGACCAGCCCTATCCCCTGAAATACTCGTGGGGGAACAAGGGTTTGACTTTTACCAAGTTAACCTTGAATCCTAGAGATTTGAGATGGTTTAACGTAACGTAGACATGAATGATGCGTAACTTTTCTGTTTCTGCCACCACCAGTTAGTCGCCCAGATACCACCAGACCCTGATCCCTTGTTCTAACAAGGGCATCAGGGCTTGCCGGGACCTTGCTTGAATGTTTGTGCCGAATTGAAAACAGTCTTCCAAACTGCTGGTGAAATCAAAGAAGGAGTTAGAACTGGAGACAGAACTACTTGGCTTGCAATACGGTCAAGAAGTTTCTTCACTAAGAACATCCTCAGATCCTGCCTTGCTCGAACTGCCTCTAATAAGGCCGTCCGAATATCTCCTAAAGACTTGGATGGAAGTCTGAAGAAGCAAGCGCCGGGAAAGTTCAATGGCTTTCCTGACTTCCGCGGCTTCTATTGCCTGAGAAGAGCGTAACAGAGACTTTGTTACTTGCTGGGAACCATATATTGCGAAAACAGTTTAAACTTTTTCCTCTTAACCTAAACTCGCGGTCTAGGTAAGCTGGGGAAGGCGTGCTAAAGGGAGCTTATAATTCGCACAAATTGATTATTTGGGGGGTGGCAGCCAAGAAGTCAAGGAAAGCAGAGGGGACTCCGCCGGCACCAAAAACCGGAAGAGAGAACCAAGAATGGTGTTCTGGAGGGATTTGGTGATAATAACTTGGAATGGCCTTAATATGAACATCCAAACTTTTCCGTAACAATTGCTACCCCTGACTCATCAGGCCCGTATAAAAGAGGCATAGCTCCTGTTTTTGACTGGCGCCTTGTCTAAAGGAGGGGGAGATATGTCTGATATGACTCGCACATTGGAAGTAGTGAGAGCTGCTGTGCTTGGCACA
Source organism: Paralithodes platypus (assembly GCA_032716605.1). Lineage (NCBI taxonomy): Eukaryota > Metazoa > Arthropoda > Malacostraca > Decapoda > Lithodidae > Paralithodes > Paralithodes platypus. Next base: position 56,604,818 of record CM064486.1, on the reverse strand, counting down.
TTGGAAATTGGATCTGACACAAGAGGATGGTTAGGTATTTTAGCTAAAGCAAAGGATGTAGCCAGAGGTCGCACATTCGTCGACATCGCGGGATCTCCCGTATTAAAAGGAGTTTCCGGCGTAGGGCCAAAGAACCTATTAAGTGCATTCAATAGTCGTCCATCAATCTCTTCCGCCGGTACATACCTAGCCGATGACGAACTCCGTGGAGATTCGACAGTACCCTGAGAGTCGCCTAGAAGGTGACTGGACTCTTCAACCTCCATCTCTGAGACCAGAGATCGTTGTTCTTCATCCGTTAAGTCTGGCTTATCATGGGAAGATCCCGCCGAAGCCGGGACCTCCACATGTTGCCATGTTAAAACTAGGATAGAAGATGGTACATCGGCATCCCGGTGGACGTCAGCACTAGTTGAGTCACAAAGGGATGTGTTCTGTCCTGCCAGGACTGTGAGTATCGCCATACACCTTGGCTGTGGCTGTCCCTCGCTTGCGAGACTTTCTGAATGGGAGCCCTCGTCCGAGTCCCGTAAAGGTTTATGATAATTAAAAGCTCCCATAGCTCATTAACACATTGAAAGCAGAGCTGGTGAGCAAAATCATAAAGTATACTAATTAATATAATTTATATTTAATTGTATTAAAATAAATTACTATAAATAAACACAATATTATCATAATATAAACATAGAAAATATATGTTTATTATGATTCAGTTATTAAATGATTTCATTAACAAATAAAAATAAGATAGGGATACCTGAGCTTAACGGCGTTGAACATACAGCAATGAGAGGTCCAAGTGCCGACATGACAGAGACTGGGGGAAAACTACCCCGCCCCCGGGAACTACCTGGTCACCTGGTGCAACACCGGTACTCCGCCCTGGAAAGAGACATTTCCGGGGATTAATGCTCATAGGGTTACACCCAAAAAATGGTACAAAATATGTGCCACAAAACCGCCGGTCAACGAACCGTAGCGCTCCACCACTACTACTTTTCGTTTTCCTTTAGTTTCATATTAAAGATTTCAGCATATCTTTACCTGTCCAGAAGCTTTAAGCATATCTTCTGAATCCTCATAAAGATGAAGCATATCTTTATTAAAGATGAAGTCTTTCAAGTATCCCTTTACACTTGAAACACTAGTAAGATTCCGGCATCTTTTTATCCCATAAAAAGTCTAAGCCTATCTTAATCTCTAATCCGGCTTCTCCCAGAAGCCCTCATAGATCGCCGTCTTGAAGGCCGTGATACCCTATTGTATCAATCAATTGTTTGGCAAATTATCGCGAATTGCAAATCAGTTAATATAACCACCTGAAGGTACAACCGCCGGGTTTTATATGCAATGTCAAACCAATTGTACCTGCCCCAGACCTCTTTGTAAAAAGGTCGCCGGGAGGGAAAGACCAAACAAACAAACAGCATTGTTTCAATGGCTTATTAAAGATTTCAGCATATCTTTACCTGTCCAAAAGAATTAAGCATAACTTCTGAATCCTCATAAAGATGAAGCATATCTTTATTAAAGATGAAGTCTTTCAAGTATCCCTTTACACTTGAAACACTAGTAAGATTCAGGCATCTTTTTATCCCATAAAAAGTCTAAGCCTATCTTAATCTCTAATCCGGCTTCTCCCAGAAGCCCTCATAGATCGCCGTCTTGAAGGCCGTGATACCCTATTGTATCAATCAAATGTTTGGCAAATTATCGCGAATCGCAAATCCGTTAATATAACCACCCGAAGGTACAACCGCCGGGTTTTATATGCAATGTCAAACCAATTATACCTGCCCCAGACCTCTTTGTAAAAAGGTCGCCGGGAGGGAAAGACCAAACAAACAGACAGCATTGTTTCAATGGCTTTGAAAAGCCGATAAAACCATATCCAACAGGTGTCAGCATGATCACCTAGATAACTGTGTGGAGCCCCCCTCGCCGGGAATAACACAGGAAGCCTGATCCCAGGCTCGACCACAGAAAACGCAGTTTCTGATGAGCCCTCAAGCGACCAAACTCGTCGGGGTAACTTACCTATTTTAGCCATCCTGACTAAAACTCGGTAAACAAAAACGGTGTTCTCGGAGCAACGAGAAAAACGCCGGAAAGGTAACCCACACCAAACGAGACATTTTAACACATTTTATACAAAGGGTGTGCGCAAAAATAGGGATACCTGAACAGGAGGGCGTAATGCATAAAGCAAAAACCGGGGCAAAGGTAGCCATGACAGAGACTGGTGGGAAACTTACTCCAGGTTCTGCATAGACCCGCCGGGACCCAGCTCTGGAAAAAAATAAAGTTTCCAGGAATTAATGCTCATAAGGTTAACCCAATCATGTTCGCACACAAGTGTTAAATAACCCGCCGGGTAACGAGACGTAATACTCAACGACTACAGCTCGCTACGCGGTGGGGTTTCCTAAGTAAAAGATTTCAGAATATCTTAATTTGTCCAAAAGATTTATGAATACCCTCTGACATATTATATAAAGACCAGCATGGCGTTTATAACTGATTAAGTCTTTCCGGTGGTGTTTGTTTCAAGATTCAATTTTGGAAAAACCCCCTAAAAAAGACGCCGGCCCCCGAATTATCTCGTAGATCAAAAACTGAGAAGCCTGACAAATATACGAGATCTAACGTCTCCCGAAGTATCTTTTTAGATCGCCGTATGTTGAAGGCGGCGATACAAAATGTATCCCTCAATTGTCTGGTTAACTAACTGAATTGTAAATTCGTTATTCCCACCCTTCCAAGGAGCACCCGCCGGGTGTGAATATTAGTTTAAAAAACGTTAACCCCAATTGTGCCCTAAAGCGCCGTATGTTGAAGGAGGCGATACACAATGCATCCCTCAATTGTCTGGTCAACTAAACTGAATTTTGCAAATTCGGTCATCCCACCCTTCCAGGTTGCACCCGCCGGGTGATTAAAAGTTTAAAAGTTAACCCCAATTGTTCCTATCCCCACTTCTTTGTAAAAGATCGCCGGGGAGGAAATACAACAACAGCTTAGTTTTATATTGGCTTTGCAAAACCGAAAAAACTACAAACAACACGTGTCCGTATGAACACTGTTAGATGGGTAAAGCCATCCCGCCGGGAATCATAAGGAGCCTGAAACAGGCACCCCAGAGACGCAGTCCTGGGGAGCCACAGACACCCACTCGCCGGGGAAACAAGCCTGTTTTAAACCACGCGTGGCCAAAACTCGGCAACCAGCCGGGTTTATCATGGTGAAACCGAGAAAAACCCGCCGGAAAAAACCCACCCCGTCCAGATACCATCTGAACGCAACACCGGACCGAGGCGTAGCCAAAACACAACTAACGCCGGGCCCAACATAGTCCGTGGAATTAGCCAATACACAACTAACCCAGGACACATAAATAGTCCGTGGAATTAGCCAATACACAACTAAACCAGGACACACATGACACAGTAGTACATAATTTAGAAAATAAATCAATAACACTTGTATATGTGGTAAAGCTACGAGAGGCTGGCTAGGCCTAGGCAGACGGATAACAGTAACAAGTCGGAATATAAATAAAAAGCACTGAATTATATCACAACAGGAACCACCGCCAACACACCACTGTAGCAAACACTTCCGGCAAAGGGAAGAACTGACTCGGGACCCAGAAAAAACTTCACTAAGTGAAGAAAAATACGCTGGGAACGTCAGCAAAAATACGCTACCTCATCAGAAAGATAAAAGGAAGCAATAACGCGTAATGAAAGCCGCCTGCATCACAAAGCTAGCTAACTGTGAAAAAGTTCACATGTCCACAACAGGACCACGAGGGTACATCCGAAATAGATGCCCCAAACACACGACCCAAATTACACTGCACTGCGGGCAACTAGCCCAGGACACTCCTGCTACGCATATCCTAACCTTACTCGATACATCCCGGAGTAAACAAATGAGAAAAAACTCACTAGGGACGCAACAAATGCGGAACCCGCGGAGCGTGGGGAGACACGTCCGGGCAGGCTGAACGCAGAGCAGAGAAGGAAGAATGACGCCTGCAGTAGCGTCTGGTCAAAGATCCACACAAGTACATCCACGATATGATGGAAAGCTTATTGAATAGTTATTCTTATTTTCTTTTTGTTTTTATTTTTTACGAAGTTTTTTCGTAGTGAGAACCCAATTCATAATGACTGAAGCCATGAGTGAGGTCGCGTGCGCTCATGATGAAGGCTCCTCAGATTTTAAATGCTCTGCGCGGTAGATTCAAACTACGGCGGATGAGTGTTTGAAGAGGGTGCCTTATGTAATAGGCATGTTCGTCAATGATGGAGGGGCCACTAATAAATAATGCCTTGTCCAGAGACCAAGTAGGCATGAGCTGACGGGGAGGTGGGCGGAGTTTAAAACATGCTCTCATAAAACCTGTTTCCTCCGCTACCGGTATGGAGAGACCTGTAAGGTCTAAAAAGGGCACTCTAATTGCAGTTAAGTGATTTTTTAACGTTACCACAGATAAACGTTTCTGCTCAAACAGATAATTCAAATAATTAAAAAACAATGCTACTGAGGGCACAGTCTGTTCTGTTCTAATGATCCAAGAAGTAAAGGCTTGCCAATGTAATTGATACTGTCGTTTCGTAGACTGAGTATATTGATTTAATAATTTATTGGTCACATCTCTACCATATGGTGCTAGCCACTTGGCCTCCTGAATGTCCATAATGCAAAAGTCAGCGAGGTCGCTAGGTTGCCAATCGTGTCTAAGTGGAAATACCCGACCGGGAGCGACACCGGGTGCGGGCACCACGACTTTAATTGCTGGTACCACAACTGCGCCGGCCACAGGGGCGCGATTAGCGAGACTATGCCTCGATAATCTCGTAGTTTGTTCACTACGTGGCACATTAGTGACGCGTCTGGCGGCGGAAACAGATAGATGGAGCTCCATCTGTTCCAGTCTGTCACTAGGGCATCTGGCCCCCCTGCCGGCGTTTTCGTCCGGCGGGTGAGGTATAGAGGGAGTTTGTGAGTCTCCTCGGACGCAAACAGATCCACTTGTGGATGGTAGAGCTCTGCAGTCATTTGGTTGAAAATGGGTTGCTTGAGCTCCCATTCTACTGTCGTGCTCTGTCTCCGGGACAGAGCGTCTGCCCAGACGTTTGCTACGCCTGGGAGATAAGATGCGTGAAGATAAATGTCTAGCCTGTTGGCTAGAGTAAAAATCTCTTCGGACACGTTTAGCAACTTCCTTGATCTCGTTGACCCCTGTTTCTGAATACAGTGAACTGCATTCAGATTGTCCATTCTGAAGACCACCGACTTGCCCCGTAAAGCAGAGCCGTGAGCCTGAAGGAAATACAAGGGGACTAGTAATTCTTTGACATTGATGTGGGAGATTTCTAAGTGGGACCAAAGCCCCTGATTTGACTGAAATCCCCAACCTATTGTGCCTGACGCATCCGTGTCTACCCATACCGTTGGCGGAGGAGAGGTCCATGACATTACTGAGTGCAACATTTCCCTCTTCGCCCAGACCGCTAGTAAGGTGTGGATTAATTTTGGGATGGGCCATAACTTTCCCGCCGGTAAGAGTGGGAAATATTTGTTGCCTTCCAATATTAAACGTTTTACTTTCAACCGGCCCAACATTACAACTGCAGTTAGTTGAATCCAGTTGAGAGAGCTGACCAGAGACTCCCAGACCCTCCGTGTCGTAGTCAGACTGTGAAGAAACATGAACTGTTTCCTTCGAAACCTGTTGCGATTGTCCACACTCTGACTCAGAGTGAGAGCAGCTGTGTCCCAAACCAGCCCTATCCACTGAATTACTCGTGAGGGAACAAGGTTTGACTTTACCAGATTTACCTTGAACCCTAGAGTTTTGACATGATTTAAAATTATGTTGACATGTATGATGCATAATTGCTCTGCCTCTGCCACCACCAGCCAGTCGTCTAGGTACCACAAAACTCTGATTCCTTGCTTTTAACAACGGCATCAGGGCTTGCCGGACTAATTTCGTGAATAATCGAGGTGCCAGGTTCAAACCGAATGGCATACTTTGAAAAACAAAATTTTGGTGCCTGATCCGTAAGGCCAGAAACCTTTGAAATCTTTTGTTTACCGATACGTGCCAATAAGCGTCTGTCAGGTCTAGGGAACACATCCAACCTCCCGGCGGAAGTGTTAGCCTGATTTGGTGTACTGTTAACATTCGGAATGACTCGTTGTGAATGTGAAGGTTCAGATAAGACAGGTCTACGACCGGTCTCATCTGAACACTGTCCCTTTTGGGAATCAAAAATAGCTTGGACGTGAATACAGGGTAATTTGGGGGGACCGGGATGATGACATTCTTGGCAATCATTTCCTGGACCAGTGACTCCACCTCTAAAGAAACAAAATTCGCCGTTGTCGGCTGACGTAAGCGAGGTCGCCGGAGCCACTGCCAAGTGATGCCTTTGCGTGCCACCATCCGTGCCCAAGTGTTTAACGGCCATGCTTGGTGACACGTTCGGAACGACCCAGTTAGCAAGACAAGGGTTCGCCGGCTGTACTACCCTCGGATCCGCCGGCCTTAAGACTGGCACCGGGAGTGAGAGAGACTTTAGTTTTTTGATGGTGGTGGAGTTGGTGGTGGTGGACGCTTCGCCGGCTGGCTGGCGTTGGCAGAAGACGGGCCCTGACCTGGCTTATTATAGCCGCGTCCTCTCTGACCTGAAAACCTACTCTGTCTATGCCTGTACTGACCTTGAGGGTAGGAGGACTTAGGTGGAATAAAGGGCTTAGATCCCCCCGGCTGAGCCTTAGCGACTGGCCTGGGTTTGGGGAAGTTAAAGGCAGGTTTCTTAGAAGGGGTGGGACTGTGTTTAAAGGCCTGAGCCATATTAAACACCGTTCGCCATACTTCAGGGGACATTAAAGAGGGAGTGAGCACTGGTGACATGACCACCTGATTCGCAATGCGATCAGGCAGTTTTCGGACTAAGGACATTCTGAGATCTTGTCTCGCTCGTACCGCCTCAAGCAAGGCGGTGCGTATGTCACCCAATGATTGGATTGACGACTGAAGAAGCAGTCGCCGGGACAATTCAACCGATCGTCTGAGTGGACCGGAGCAATGACTTTGCTACCTGTTGAGACACTATGTATTGAGAGAACAGGCGAAAAGCTTTCCCCCGTTGCCTAAATTCTCGGTCTAGGTGAGTTGGGGTAGGGGTAGTGAAAGAGTCTTTTAGCTCACAAAGATTAATTTTAGGGGCAGCTAAGAAAGCAAACAAAGCTGAAGGGACTCCGCCGGCAGAACACACTGGCATGGAGAACCAAGAATGAGTATCTTGAGGGATCTGGTGGGAAGTTTTGGAAGTAAATGTGGTCGCAAAGTTTTGAGCCTCTGTCTCCCATTCCACCCAAGGTCCTGGACCCAACTGCCCCACCTTCAAGACTGGATTAGCTGCTGCGTCTGTGACGGTTTGCAAATCGAGTTCTGGAGTGAGAGCTGACAGTGTCTTAATGTCATTAAACCCATCATGCTTAGACCAGTCAGAAAACAATTTTGAAGCTGAGGCAGAGGGTAAAGCAGGCTTAGCAGTATAAACAAAATAGTCCTGGTGATAATAACTAGGTATAGCCTTTATGTTGACATCTAGTACATTCCCCAAAGTATCCAAGGCCCTTAATTTCTTAGATTTATTGCCCTGGATGACCCACTCACGCGGCACTGGGAGTTCCCCTGACAAGGTAGGTTGGGCGAGCTCTGGTTTAGTGGGGGTCAAAAGGGCCCATGACTCATCTGGTCCGTAAAGCAAGGGCATAGCTACCTTTCTGAGAGGCGCTCTGTCTAGAGGGGGCGGATTGACATCCGTTATCACCCTTACATTCGAAGTGGTCAATGCCGCCGTAGCAGGCCTAGTAACCACTGATGGTGACATAGAGGGAGGGTGAGGGATCTGAGTCAAAGCAATAGAAGTCATCAGAGGCCGTACCGTAGAGCTTGTCGTGGGAGCTCCCAAGTCCACTGTGGGAGTTTCCTGCTGTTGGCCAAACAATTTAGATAAAGCATTACTTAGTAGCCCATCAATATCCTGGGCAGTGACAAATTGACTTGACGATGTACTCACTGGTGAATCATTAAGATCTTGTGCGGCGTCTAAGCCTGAACCTGACTCTTGCCCTTCCATATCCGATATAATCGAAACCTCGTCTTTATCATCCTGTTCCTCCTGAGAAGATCCCGCCGAAGCTGGGGTACCATCTTGTTGCCAAGATAAGTCAGGAATAGAGGATGGGATCGCCGCGTCCCGGTGGACGTCAGCCACTGTGTGAATAGTTTGAGCCGGAAGTGGTTGGTCAGGCCCTGGTCGAGAATATCGCCAAACACCTAGGCCTTGGCCTACACTCCCTTGGGAGCCCGAAACACTCTCAACCACTGAGCTCCCTGAACTCTCCAAATCCAGGGTTAAAATGTTAATGGGTAAATCATCTTTAGGTACAGGCACTATACTGGACCCTTGAGACCGAACACAAACTCTGTCTGGGGTAGAGGTACGACGAGAAGTACTAGAAACTGGCGAATGTCGGGAGGCCCTTCTATCATGGGAATCCTTTTTTGAAGATTTATGGCTGCGGTGTGACCGTGAACTACTCTTCGATTTGGAGGATTTATCGCCGTGACCACTGGTGGAACTTTCTGTCTTACTCCTCTTACTCGATGGTGAAGAGGCAAGACTGGGTGGCTGGTGTCTGAGAGGTGACCTAGACCGACATCTCTCCCGAGACGAGGAGGCTGCCGCCGGGGGTGTAGGCTCTCGTTGACGTTTCGCAGTAGCAGGGGCAGGAGATGACACAGAACCCTGTCCAGTTTCCGCCGGCTTACGACTAGTTACTCGAGAGGAACGTTTAGGGGGAGGGTGCTCAAGAAGAAGCCTATCCCAAAGAGGGACGTTGTCACATTGAAGTGACTTATGAGCCACAATCGTAGTATATGCTGACATTTGTTGCCGAACTTCTCGTAAGGCGACCGCTGCGGTCTTATCATTATCTTGGAGGACTTTGACACTTAGTTGGGAGCAAAAGGAACAGTTGCGCATCACCCACAGACCCCTTGAACGGTCTAGACATTTAACACACTTGATACAAAGAGTGTGCGCAAAAATAGGGATACCGGCACAGGTAGGGGTAATGCATAAAGCAAAAACTGGGGCAAAGGTAGCCATGACAGAGACTGGTGGGAAAACTACTGCAGGTTCTGTATTGGTCCGCCGGAGCCCAGCTCTGGAAAAAAAGAAAATTTCCAGGAATTAATGCTCATAAGGTTAACCCAACATGTTCGCACACAAGTGTTAATAACCCGCTGGGTAATGAGACGTAATGTCACAACGATCACAGCTCGCTACGCGGCGGGGTTCTATAAAGATTTCCGAATATCTAGACATGTCTTAAGAAAGTTAAGAATACCCTCTGACATAATATAAAAGACCAGTATGGCGTTTATAAACATAGTCTTTCCGGTGGTGACCGTTTCAAGATTCAATTTTGGAAAACAACCCCCCACAAAGACGCCGGCCCCTGAATTATCTAGCAGAATAACACAGGGCAGGCTGATACGAGATCTGACTTCTAACGAATTGTCACATAGATCGCCGTAAGTTGAAGGCGGCGATACATTAATGTATCTCTCAATTAACTGGTTAACTAAATTGAATTGTAAATTCCTTATTTCCTCCTCCCAGGAGCACCCGCCGGGTGTGAAAAACTTGTGAAAAAGATGTTAACCCTAATTGAGCCTTCGATCGCCGTAAGTGTGAAGGCGGCGATACATATAGTATCACTAATATGGACCGGTTAACTAAACTGAATTACCAATTCGTTCATCCCACCCTACCAAGGTGCACCCGCCGGGTGAGATCTGATGTATAAACGTTAACCCCATAAGTTCCGATCCCCACTTCTTTGTAAAAGATCGCCGGGGAGGAAAGCCCACAACAACAGCTAGGTTTTTCCTTTGGTTTGTAAAACCGGGTAGAAAAACTTCATAACATATGTCCGCATGAACAATGTTAGATGGGTACAGCCATTCCGCCGGGAATCATAGGGAGCCTGAAACAGGCACCATCACAGAGACGCAGTCCTGGAGAGCCACAGACACTTCCTCGCCGGGGACACAAGCCTGTTTTGAAACCACGCGTGGCCAAACACGGCTCTCGGCCGGGGTTTTCATGGTGTAACCGAGAAAAACCCGCCGGAAAGTAACCCACCCCGTTCAGAAACCAACTGAACGCACATAGGACCCGAGAGATAGCCAAAGCACGACTAGCCTAGGGACCACAATATAATCCGTGGAATTAGCCAATACACAACTAATCCAGGAAACATACATAGTCCGTGGAATTAGCCAATACACAACTAAACCAGGATACACATGACACAGTAGGACATATTTATAAAATAAATCAATAACACTTGTACATGTGGCAAAGCTACGAGCGGCTGGCTAGGCCTAAGCAGACGGCACAAGAAATGTTGAAATATAAACAAAAACACTGGAAATATTACAACAGGAACCACCGCCAACACACCACTGTAGCAAATATTTCCGACAAAGGGAAGACTGACTCGGGACCCAGAAAAAACTTCACTAAGTGAAGAAAAATACGCTGGGAACGTCAGCAAAGCAACGCTACCTCATCAGAAAGATAAAAGGCAGCAAAAATAACACGTAATGAAAGCCGCCTGCATCACAAGCTAACTCAACTGTGAAAAGTTCACATGTCCACAACAGGACCACGAGGGTACATCCGAAATAGATGCCCCAAACACACAACCCAAAATACACTGCACTGCGGGCAACCAGCCCAGGACACTCCTGCTACGCATATCCTAACCTTACTCGATACATCCCGGAGTAAACAAATGAGAAAAAATCACTAGGGACGCAGCAAATGCGGAACCAGCGGAGCGTGGGGAGACACGTCCGGGCAGGCTGAGCGCAGAGCAGAGAAGGAAGAATGACGCCTGAATCAGCGTCTGGTCAAAGATCCACACAAGTACATCCACGATATGATGGAAAGCTTATTGGATAGTTATTCTTATTTTCTTGTTGTTTTTATTTTTTTACGAAGTTTTTTCGTAGTGAGAACCCAATTCATAATGACTGAAGCCATGAGTGAGGTCGCGTGCGCTCATGATGAAGGCTCCTCAGATTTTAAATGCTCTGCGCGGTAGATTCAAACTACGGCGGATTAGTGTTTGAAGAGGATGCCTTATGTAATAGGCATGTTCGTCAATAATGGAGGGGCCACTAATAAATTGCAGTGTTGGGGAGGGGGGAGGGGGGAGGGAGGACATCAAGACTACAGACAAGAGCTATGAAGGGGTAAGTGTAATATAGCCTACTGTACAATACATATTGGAAAACTAAAATACATGTACTGTGTTTTCTATTACAGATTATAGGGTTCGAATAGGGTTGTCTTCGTTTTCTAGGTTGATGCGAACTTCTCTCTTGAGGTCGGATTTTTTCCGTAGTCTCCGAGTTCATTGTTGCCTCGGACGTACATTGGTTAGGTCGGATTTTATCCTCTGTTAGGTCGGACACAAGCCGGACTCCGGACATCTCGGATTTTCGGTCATCTCGGACTGGGTCTCCCCCCAATTAGTCCGAGATAGCGAGGGTTTACTGTACCTAAGTTTATAGGAATGACATTACTACTTAATATCTAATACAGAACATAATTCAATATCCTTCCCATTTATACTAAATCATATTATTATGATTCTTATTCCTACAAACTTATTACTTATTACTTAAGATTACACTTAAATTTAGACTGTCCAATACTTAGGGAAATAAAAGTATGGACATATTCCCGTCACCGAGTTTTTACAACAATTACAACAGCCCGGAGGCTAACTTATCTCGCCATAATTGGGAGGAGGCTTGAGCCGCCTATCGATGCGGACGTCCACTTTGGTCGTCAACAGGACGGCCATTCGTAATTGCCACTACGGGAACGTCTCTGGACAATGTCTCCGAAGTATCACCCTTGCTCTCTAGATCCCCTTCAAGAGGGTATAAACGGATAGTTGGGCGTGTGAAGAAGCCCGACTTCGTGCGGATCTTAGCCACTCTGACTTCACCGTCATGTCCGGGCAATAATTCAGTGATACGGCCCAACTTCCAGAGAGCCCGAGGACCCTCGTCATGGATGGTAACGACATCACCTATATTTGGCCACCGACCGTTGATTGGTCGTAGTTTGTTGCTATGTGCTTCCCTGAGCGTCACCAGATATTCAGTTGACCAGCGTTTCCAGACATCCTGAGACAATTTTTGGATATACCAGTATCTGGCTGATATCACATCTTTGTTGATGTAGTCCGGGTCCTTAATCTCATCCTCCACGTCACTTTGCTCAGGAAGATCCCGCAACCGATGTCCCCGCACCAACACTGAGGGTGTGATTGGGGTAGGATCCTCTAGGTCACCCGATGCATAGTAGAGGACGGTCGTTGACAGTTGCCTCAATTTCCAGGAGTAGAGTTGTCAACTCCTCTATGGAAATGAGAGCACGTCCTAGCACCTTTTTCAGTCCCGCCTTGACAATGCTAACGGCTCTCTCCCAGATGGCACCAAACCATGGAGCTCTGGCAGGAATAAACCGTCATTCACATTGTACATTGCCAAGGTGAGACTGAACCTTAGGGTGATTGCATACATCGGATAGGCACCTAGAGGCCCCAACAAACGTTGTTGCGTTGTCACTCAAGATGATACGAGGAAAACCTTGTCGACTGCAGAATCTCCTGAAAGCGTGGAGGAAACTATCACATGTGAGATTGGTGACCACTTCGATGTGTATCGACCTGGTGTAAGCACATGTGAATAGGATCATGTAAGCCTTGACTGGTGAGTCTTTGATAGGGATTGTTCCACTATAGTCCACCCCAGTGACCTTATAGGGTTCTCCAGGGGTGGTCCGCAGGGCAGGCAAAGGGGGTAGTCCTGCGTAGTCGTAGGGTTTACCTTGTACCCGACGACATTTTAGGCAATTGCGCAGTACTTTTTTCACCACCTGCCGGATTCTAGGGACCCACCATTTCTGTCTTATATAGGTAACCACGTGGCCGACTCCATAATGGCAACAGATCCGATGGCACCTATCTACGATTAGGTGGGTCAAGGGATGTTTGGAGGGCAAAAGTTTTGGATACTTGCAAATTTCCGAGATAGCCGCTAATCTCAATCTGCCTCCACAATGTATAATCTCTCCCTTCAGGTGTAGTCCAAACTGTCAAATCAAATTATTTCTGGACTGTTCACCCTTCACCAGTATTGAGTATTCCTGCGGATAACTTTCCTTTTGGCATAATTTGAGTAGAATATTATCTGCAGTCTTGATTTCATTTATGTTGAGGTGAGCACTACCTGTGGGAGGCAGGCCATTTACTTTCACCTTCAAATTTTTGATGAAACTTATCACCCATGCCGTGACACGCTGTAATTTTTCATAGCTGCTATATCTGTCCCAGTCCCATAACTGTGTGTCATCTTGGGGCACCGTGCCTACGATTTGGGTCACGATACCAGCGGGCTGCTCTCTGAGAACTATATTTTCTGGCCATCCATCGGGGTTCGGGAGCCAACTAGGTCCATTTCACCACAACGCAGAATAACTCAAATACTTAGCAGACACGCCTCGAGATACCATCACTTGGGTTCTCTTTAGTCGACACATACCGGAAATGAGCAGTCGGGACTAGGGCATGTATCTCGTCGATGCGGTTTTTGACATACACTGGTAATTTCTTTTTACTATTTATCCAGTGTAGGGTAATCTGACTATCACTCCACACATAGGTTTCAGAGATATCAAGTTTATTTTTATAGGCTACCTCAATAAAGTTTACAATTCTTGCGGAAAGCAAAACTGCAGTTAATTCCATTTTAGAAATTGAAAAGGACTTGATTGGCGCGACTTTGGCCTTTGCCATGACCAAATGGCTGCCTTCTGACCCAACAAGATACACAGCAGTCCCATATGCAATACTGCTGGCATCAGCGAATGCATGTAGGGATACAGCATGATCGTATACAACCCTCCGAGCAAACTTAATATGACTACAGAGTACCAGATCATCTACTATCCCCAGCCATTCCGTGTTCAAGTCTTCAGAAAGATCCTCGTCCCAATCCATCTTTAGTCTCCATAATTGCTGGAGAAATATTCTAGACCTTATAGACACTGGCAATAAAACACCTAAAGGATCAAAGAGTTTGGCAGAAAATCTCAAACATTCACGCTTTGTCAGCTTCCCATATAGAAGTATAGAGACTTGGAACAACTTGGAGGAGGTGGTGAGAGCGAAGAACATTAACATGTTCAAATCTAGGTTGGATAAAAGTAAATATGGAAATAGGACAACATAAACTATGATATGTTAGTCCAAAATACTGGGAATTGGGAATATCCATTACGATACTTGTCTTAGTAAAATGGATTGATTATAAAGTAACTAAGACAGGACAACACGAGCGCTGCTCAATTCCTGTAAACTACAAATAGGTAAATACATGCTCGACCGGAGTGTACTGTACTCCAAAGGAAAGATAATCAGAAGCCGTCTCCCATACTAGGCCAAGAACTCTCACCAGTTCCTGCTGTTCAGCAGCAACACCATCCTTTTGTAACACCTCTCTCAGAACAGGACTATTGGTAGCCCATTGACGCAGGAACAAGTGGGCATTGTCCATAACTTCACGAGCCATACCGTATGCACGGACGAAGGAATCTTCATTGTCCCCCGTACCTTGGAGGGTATCGATATATAGCCCGGCCCTAATTTCCTGTACAATCTTTGGGTCTACTTCAACAAGGGAAAGATGTTTGAGGATGGTTGCGTTCAGCAGAAACTGGGAGCAGGTAGCGCCAAACAATACAACCTGGAACCGATAACATTGTAGAGGCGAATCCAGACGAAGAGGATCTTTTGGCCACATGAACCTGGTGTAATCTATGTCGTCTTCATGTAGTTACAACATCAAGAAGGCTTTCTCAATGTCACTGACCCACGCATACTGATGCAGACGGAATCTCAACAAGACTTGAGCTAACTCCGGTACCAAAGATGGTCCCGTGAACAGACAGTCATTCAGACTGGGCTTGTACTGGTTTACCTTAGCGGAACAATCAAATACAATGCGCACCGGAGTAGTCCTGCTGTCCTTTATGATCCCATGATGCGCCAGATAGTGACACGACCCAGAGTCATCGAATGGAACCTCCTCAATGAAACCACGCGACAACTGATCAGAAATTACCTGTGAATATTGTTGACAAAATCCAGGGTCAGCAATAAACTTCTTCTGGAGTCCTCGTAACCTATCCACAGCCAAACCTTTGTTGGTGGGCAACCATCCCTTTTCTTCGGTCCAGGGAAGACGTACCTGATACTGTTGACTCTCAGGATCATACGTGACTGTTTCTTCATATGTGTTCAAAGCTTGCCGTTCGGCTTGTGAATGCTCTTTAGGTGAGATACCAATATGGTCTAAATCCCACAATGCACTGAATTCTTTATGTCATGGAAATTTTCCAGTAGACATTATAGGTTTGATTCCCGAAGGGAAGTAGAGAACACCTAATATTTAGTAGGGGCCCCGGAATCATTGACGATGTTGCCTATTAGTATAATAGTCTCCATTCAACACCCACGTCAGTCGTTTGAATCAACCGCCGCGAGGAAGAAAGAGATTCATCTTCATAAGTGCAACGCTACTTCTCTTATGGTGTCGTCATATTGATCGGGTACCCACTACGAAAAAACTTCGTAAAAAAATAAGAGAACAAAAATGGGAAAAGAATTTTCCCATCTTAACACTGTTATTTACACGCTTCCCACATTCGGTGGATTTTCTTGCGTTGTGGCTTCTTGCCGTCTCTTGCCAAGCGCAACGATTCCTCCTTCAATGCTATATCAAGATCACTCAAAATATCAGCGAATGGGAAGGGGATGGTTGGGAGGGACATCGTCGTCAATGATTCCGGGGCCCCTACTAAATATTAGGTTTTCTCTACTTCCCTTCGGGAATCAAACCTATAATTTAATAGTGGCCCCTTCATCATTGACGATGTTGCCTGAATTCCAAGACTGGAGGGGGACATTCGCAGTATCACAAACTCCTAAAAAACGCATGGTTAAATCCAGAATTCTCATAACAGAAAAAGTTCTTTGTATATGTAGTTGTGCATACAACTTAGTAAAACATATAGACAGAGTGTGAGCAGTGCGTTGCTTCAAAGAAGCCTGCTCCAACAACAGAGTCCTCATGTCTGAGGTGTGTGTTGTAAGGGGTGAGATAGAGTTAATTGCACAACCCTTCATCACTTCGAGCCGGAACCTGTGCCGCTGTAGCGAGGTTCGTGGGCGTAGTCGTATTGACACATATTAATTTTACTGAAGCTAGTGAAACTAGCCAGAGACATATCGGAGTTGCCAGTCGATCTTTGCTGATCGTCTGAGTCTAGTGTAACTAGTCTGGGAACTTTGAAATTATATGACTGTGGGACAATCAATTCTTTATTATAAAAGACAAAACTGGACAGTTAGCTATTGTAATTATTTACAGAGTTCTATAGTAATCTAGTGCAACTAGTTGCGAAGATGGAAACACAAACTTTCATTTATTAATTATCATAAAACTGGAGGTTTAAATTTAAGGAACCTAAATTTCTAAATCAAGCAACTCAAGTTTGAATTCAGTAATCTAACTTTCTAATTCAAACAACCTAAGCTTCTTAGCTTGTACATTTCTAATGTTGGGCACAGCCCGGCGTAAACAGCATCTAGGCTAGCCGTCGAACCCACTTGCAATCCTGTTTAAGGGGGGAATTCCTTCCTTGTACGGGGATCCACAACATCGTCAATGATGAAGGGGCCACTATTAAATATATTGATCTACTGGGGTCACTGCCACTTTAAGTATTGTCACCAGGACTATCATCAACTCTCCTGCCCATCTCCTTCATGTGGAAAATTCCTCAAAGACTCCTCTTCAACTAACCGTGGAAATTGACACCAACAGCCCTATTGACATCCCTTCAACCATCTGGTGTCTAGTCCTACAAAACCTAGAACCCTCTCTCACTACCAAAATCTTCAGAACATAATTTATGACCTTAGATCTCGAGGCCGAGATTTTGTTTTGGAAGAAGGTGGTGAGATGACGGGGTTGGGAAACCAGGGCAAGGCTATGACGGTAGAACACCCTAATCATGCCGGGAAAGGAGCAGCCTAACAACACCAGAATAGCTGTGATCAAGGAAACAAAGAGGAACAGGAGAAGACAACACCAAGAGAAGGAGAGAGACAATAGAACCCAACCAGTTTCCCAGGTTTTAATACCTGCCGGAATAGGTCAGTCTACCCCTTTTCTCAGACCTACCCATGCTCTAATCTCAGGGAGTCAGGAAGTCTAGGTCAGTCTGCCCGAGAAAGGAGTTCGAGCCCAGGCCAATCACAGGGTCCCCTGCTCCTCCAATGGCAAGGACATAGACAAACACCCAAGGCATATTACCCAGCTCCAGCCCGATTTGCAATATAGTGAGGAACTATTTATGCAAGTTCCCCACCAAGAACCATTGCAATATCGACATCGATGGGAATTCCAGCACCCCCTCTACAGCACCTCCTGGGAAGACTGGGAATAGTGCAACCAAAGTGATAAATAAAGAACCTATGGCCTGCAGACTAAGAAAAGCCAGATATCACGATGAACAGAAAATCATTCATTACGCAACCATGCCACCCTTTAACACTTAACCTAAGAAGTGCGCATGGGGGTAATTAGAAACGTTCCCCTGTGCTGACGTATTTGAGCTGTTTCCATCACTAAAATATTCATTTTACCATAAATAGCATTAATACTTATCCATACGCGCCTATTATGGGTTGATTATAAAGGTATTAACCCTTTGGCGCACGATGACTCGTTCAGAGTCATTAGGTATTTTTTTCCTAGGCGCACGATGACTCGTTAAATTAAGAGTCATTAAACTTAAAAATATTCGCCAAAAATTAAGTTTTCGTCTGACGCGCGTCATATTTGGCATAGATATTAAGTATTGCATCTAGTTCAATGGGTACAATTGGCAACTCCCTCAGTTTAACCGTTTACTCACGGCTGGCTGGGAAGGGAGCAGAGTACAGCTCAGTCTGTGTTTCGATACTTTCACGTTTATTCGTGTATATCAGTAACTATTTGGTTTATAGTAATTCTGAAGTTACCAGTGGAATCCTCATTAAATTCCGCTTCCATATATGTATGCAAATAAAAAATGGAGCTAGCGCGAGTTGGAGATAAGGTATTTACTTTTTTTTTTACAATTCTTATTTCGGAGTGCCCCAATGTGGTTGTTTTGTATTTATTCTATGTTTTTATTCGCTTATCTTCAAGTTCAATCAATAACGAAGCCGATGGTACCTCATTAATCCAAATACAAGGATTTTTTGGTGGATAAAAACGTCACAGAAACAAATTATCGCCGGGCACAAAACTGGCTCTGAGTGAGCTGAGATATACTTTGGGAGTGGGAAAAACTTTGATTGGAAACTATAGGTGCGCCAAAGGGTTAACCTGAAACAACAATAAAACGAGTGAAAACAGCGTTTGGATGGTCAAAATCGGAGATATAGGCCGCGAGTTATATAATGTATGGGTGAGGCAACCTGCTTTCCCGCCAATTTCCCCCAAGGCCACTGAGACACAGTCGATCGATATTCTCTCTCTCTCTCTTGCACTTGCTTGCTAACACTGATGACAATGCCCTGCTTGCAACTCGCTAATGTTAGCACGAAAATATACCTCAGAATAAGGGAATAACAGGGAAAATAGGTGATAACTGAAGGAGCGGAGGAAAGTGGGGAAGGAGGGGAGGTAGAGGAGTGATATTTTGCATGGCCCAGGGGCCCAAATTTTTTTTTTGTTTTTTTTCGATGTTTAACCCAGTGAGACTCAGCGTCGGCAGTGTTTGATCACCAACTCCCAGCGACGCATCACGTGCGTCCGACATATAAAAAACACTTACGTGGCTCGTAAGGTAGGAAATGGCGGGAGAATAGGAGGGGGAGGTACCGTAGTGTGTGTGGGAGCCGGGTCAGTAGGTGTGAGCGGGCCGAGACAGCCGCGCGGCTGGTGGTGGTGGGCTTAGTGGGGATACTTTACACCCTTAGTTCACCGCCACTTTGAACCTTCATTACTCCGGTCGTATGGGAGCTAGAGGCTTGAGATTTATGTGAGACACTCCTTAGGATGTATGCCGTACAATGCCATACTCAGTTTTTACCCTAGTGCTCCCGGGCGGGTGGTCATGCGGGGGAGACGAACTATTGAACCCCCCCCCCCCCCCCCCCCCAAATGACCGAAATGATTTTTGTTTTATTTTGTCTTCATTTCTCACCATTCTCTTCCATTTTGGCTCAACACATTTTTTTGAGGCCCCCCCCCCCCAAAAAAAAATGTCCGAGGTGATTTTTTTTTTTTTTTTTTCATTTCTCATCCTTGTCTTCCATTATAGCAAACAAAAAAAAGAAGTGAAAATGGCTTGGGACTGAGGTGAACAAAATATTATAACTAGCCGGGGCTCAACGGGTTAAAGTTGATTTTTTTTTATCTGACTCTCAAGAGTCTTCCCGCAGTCCGCCGGGGGAACTCTTAAGAGTCTCCCGGCAGTTCCCGGGTTAAAGAGCGGGGCCCGACTTAAGTCTGTATCTAAAACGCAGCAAGTTAGGAGGATTATTAAGGCTTTTAAAGGGTTAAAATAGAGTGCAAATGGCCGGGAGCGCAGCAGGCCACACAGCCGACACCCAGGGCTTACCGCCGCCCACTGAATCACGCTCACTCTGTTCTCGAGAGGCCGGCAGTGTAGCCAGTAGTGAGCGTAGCTGGAAAAAATATGCCGCTATACGCTAAACTCCCATGTTGGTGGTACCACTGCATCAAAACGACGAGTGCTACGTAGCTCGTTCTGGTCTCATTTTGAAGCTTGTAGCGCCTAGTTTTTTGCTGAATACATTTCTTTTCATGCAGATACTTGATTGATCATTCAGGAGGGCCTGAATATGCCCAAAATAGCCCAAAAACCCCCGCTAGATGAGGGTTAAAAATAGGAGGGCCATATCGAGAGATCAAGAATCTCCGTAGGTTTAGATAATTAACTTCAGTGTATTTTTAGATTACCATAGCCAAAACAATGATATCCACATGTCCCTATGTTATTGAGATAGATCAACCTGAGTTCTAAAAATAAACCGACTATGGCGGATTTAAGGAAGATAAGTTTACTCTAGGCTACCTAAGACTGAAAAGGTCCGCTCATATAATGTAAATAAATAATAAGGTTAATATACAGGAGACGCAACAACGTGTTTTTCAGGTATTTTTTGGGGTATTTTGATTTTGTTTTTGGTGTTTTAGTCGAATCTAGTGATGAAATTGAATGGGAATTAAGCATTTACCCATTATCCATCAATCTAAAGACACACCCCCCCCCCCCCGATAGTGGGGAGGGCTATGAAGATCAGGGAAATTGAGGGGTAAAAAGCGTATAGAACACTATAGAACACGATAATACACATTTGTAACCCAAATTTGGCTCGGGTTTGTTCAATTTCCAGACCCATAAAACCCGATTTTTTGAAAACCCGAGCCAAGTTTTGACGAAACTTGGCTCGGATTTAACAAATGTAAAAATGAAAAAAGCACAGTAACCTTGGTAAAATATTGGCTCGGGTTTTGTCAATTTCCAGACCCATAAAACCCGACTTTTTGAAAACCCGAGCCAAGTTTTGACGAAACTTGGCTCGGATTTAACAAATGTAAAAATGAAAAAACACAGTAACCTTGGTAAATTATTGGCTCGGGTTTTGTCAATTTCCAGACCCATAAAACCCGACTTTTTGAAAACCCGAGCCAAGTTTTGACGAAACTTGGCTCGGATTTAACTAATTTAAACATGAAAATAACACAGTAACCTTATTAACATGTTGGCTCGGGTTTTGTAAATTTCCATACCCATATAACCTGACATTTCGAAAACACGAGCCAAGTTTTGACGAAACTTGGCTCGGATTTTACTAATGTTCATGTTAAAATTACACAGTAACCCTAATAAAATCTTTGTTTGGGTTTTCATAAGGTTAACATTAGCCTAACCTAACGAAGTAAGAATGGGGTTAACATTAGCTTAACCTAACAACCTTACCTAACCTAACCTAGTAAGAATGGGGTTAACATTAGCCTAACCTAACAACCTTACCTAACCTAACCTAGTAAGAATGGGGTTAACATTAGCCTAACCTAACAACCTTACCTAACCAAACCTAGTAAGAATGGGGTTAACATTAGCCTAACCTAACAACCTTACCTAACCTAACCTAGTATTATTGGTGGGGGCTGCCGCCCCCACACCCCCGCTGGTTGGGTACTGGCTGAATAACTTATTGTTTTACAGTAGGCCTATGTATTTTATTTTATTTTTGTTCTCCCTTATAATACATTTCAGCTCTTAATGACATATATAGCAATGATGTATAGCCTATGCTCTACCGCAACTATTAGGCCTAAAAAGATCGATGGGCTAACTGTCGGTCCAAAACATCAGTATAACCAACTAGCCCTTGCATGCCAGTTTAATCCTATGCGAAAAAATCTTTTACTTTATGTTACTTTGCGATGACCCATTAAGAGTCCCGAGCTAGCTGTGGTCCGGCTCCTTTATGTTGTCCCAACCAACCAACTAACCTTAATGAACAGAGGAGGTACTGGGCTGCCTGGCTGGCCGCTGGAGGCTCGATCACCACTCATCATGGTCAACAGCTGGTGGATTTTTGTTTCGAATTTTTCCATGTAAAACAAGTGTATGTGCATTTCAAAACCAGCTGTCCTCGTCAGCTGTATTTGGAACACTGGTTATTGCACTTTGGACAGTTTACACTTATTGGAAGGCGAAAAGGTCTTAAGCAGCCTCAGTGTTTTTAAAGACGGTGGAAAAAGCTTTGATCGGCTCACACCCTCTACACAAGCTGGCCAGAGTCAAACTGACAGCTTATATCCTGGGCCACCTGTTTTCCAAATCATGGCATCACCTGATTGGTCGATAGACATCACGTGTCAGTGAACTCGAGTACTCTTGGCATGAATTAGGTAGGGCGATTACTTTGGCCACGACGCCACCAGTATAGTTCATTGCATTCGCCACCAGATGTCTCAGTTGTTGACTGACAGTCACGCAAAAGAAGTCTCCCAGATGAAGACGAAAAAGAAGAAGTGTAAACAAACCCTTAACCTAACAAGTGCGCATGGGGGTAATTGGAAACGTCCCCCTGTGCTGACGTATTTGAGGTGTTTCCGTCACTAAAATATTCATTGTGCCATTAATAGCATTAATACTTATCCATATGCGCCTATTATGGGTTGATTATAAAGGTATTAACCTGAAACAACAATAAAACAAGTGAAAACAGCGTTTGGATGGTCAAAATCGGAGATATAGCCCGCGAGTTGTATAATGTATGGGTGAGGCAAGCTGCTTTCCCGCCAATTTCCCCCAAGGCCACTGAGACACAGTCGATCGATACTCTCTCTCTCTCTCTTGCATTCGCTTGCTATCAGTGATGACCACACCCTCCAACCGGATTTCTAATGTTAGCACGAAAATATACCTCAGAATAAGGGAATAACAGGGAAAATAGGTGATAACTGAAGGAGAGGAGGAAAGTGGGGAAGGAGGGGAGGTAGAGGACTGAGATTTTGCATGGCCCAGGGGCCAAAACAAATAAAAATAAATACATTTTTTTTTTTCGATGTCAAAAGTTGATTTTTTTTTTCACTCACTCTTAAGAGTCTCCCCGCAGTCCGCCGGGGGAACTCTTAAGAGTCTCCCGGCAGTTCCCGGGTTAAAACGTAAATATCCATATAATATGTATTATGTTAGTTTCCCGGGAATGACACCTACATCAACAATTTGGAGAAAAATCGCTTAACACATGCTATTGAGCTTAATTTTTTACCAATATTGTAGCGCCTCCTGTATATTGACCAATAATAATACCGGGAGTGTAACTCACTTATTAAAATCACCATAGAATACAGCTAGGCAAGGTGGAAATGCTGATGGAGGTGCTGATAGATGGTAGGCAAATGGCTGTTATTCGAACACCATTGGATGTTTACCTTAAGGTGACCACGAGGATGCACCTGAACAATATTGAATAAATGAGGTTAAAGAAAGTTAAATCATGATAATAAGGCTTAGCTGTCAGTCGGTCTGTCTGTAGGATGTAGTTGAGTTTAAGT
This sequence comes from Paralithodes platypus, assembly GCA_032716605.1. Classification (NCBI taxonomy): domain Eukaryota; kingdom Metazoa; phylum Arthropoda; class Malacostraca; order Decapoda; family Lithodidae; genus Paralithodes; species Paralithodes platypus. Next base: position 56,581,477 of record CM064486.1, on the reverse strand, counting down.
TAATGATGAAAGCTAGATGAAACCGGAACCAGGATCGCAGCGAACTAAAGAGTGGAGTTGTTGCTTGGATGAAGTATAAAAGTGCTCTGACGCGGTGTGCCACAATCCAAGACGTCATCGTCTTACGGTATGAATCTAGCGGCTACTGTTAAGTTAGTAGCGGATATCTAGCGGTAAATATCGCACCGCTTTCATAATATTACAGCCTGGTTTATATGATAAATCATATATGCATTCCTAAAGACACTTAAATACTATACTTTCGTATAATAGGCCTTTTCTTACTTATTAAGCTCACATACTGTACAAACTGTATCTAGGGTATGATACATAGAAAATGTAGGTTATACCACTGACTATCGTGAATCCACGATACCGACTATAGTCTGACTAAAACTGAAGGAAGTTAGCAAATACTATTGCTTCCTTCCACTGGTTAAGCTGGCTGGGGGAAAGGATTGGTATTGAGTCTCAACCTGAACGAGAGTGTGTAGAGGAGCCCGGAACCAACTTCCCCTGTACCTGAGAGAGAGGCAGTTTCCCCTGACGTCCAGCCCAGCAGAACCAAGAGTCCCTTTTTTTTTTTTTTTTTTTTCTATGTGATTGAGGGAGGCAAAAGGCATAACTGCCTATAGCGAGTGCCCCCCCCATAGTTGAAAGAGTGACAGGGCCAAAATCAAGGGACGTTCGAGCCAAAATGCCTGGACACACGGAGTTTGAAGCAATTTAAGTCATAGGAAGAGGGAAAGACTGATTCTGGGAGAGAGTTCCAGAGCTCAGATGTTGAGTAGAAGAAAGTTTGAGAGTAACGTTTCACTCTTGGGTTGGAGAGTTGCACAGAGTAGGGGTGGGATTGAGTTGCAAGACGGGTACCACGTGCCCTACGTAAAGGAGGTGGTATGCACTGGGATAGCTCTGAGGAACACTGATTATTATAGTAGCGATAGAATAGCGAGAGAGATGCAACATTGCGGCGGAGAGAGAGATTGCAGAGAGTTGGTGAGTGGACGGGAGTTAATGATACGAAAGGCCTTCCTTTCAACTTTGTCTAGGAGAGCGGTGTGAGAGGAACCTCCCCACACATGTGAACAATACTCAATACAAGGGCGCACTATGCCCCTGTACAGAGCAAGAAGCTGTGCAGGGAAAAAGAATCCCCTAAGGCGGTTGAGCACACCCAGCTTCTGGGAGGCTGCCTTAGCAAGACTGGTAATATGGTCCTTCCAAATGAGAGCAGAAGAAAAAGAGACACCAAGAATATTGAGAGAAGATGAAGGGTTGATTTTTGTATTGTTGAAGAATAAGGGATAGTCCGCTGGGAGATCCTGACGGGTAGATAGATGGAGAAATTGGGTTTTGGAAGCATTAAAGTTAACAAGGTTTTCTCTGCCCCAATTGGAAATAGTATTTAGATCAGAATTTAAGAGTTCTATGGCTTCATTACGTTTGTCGTTGAGGGATTGCTGGCTGGGGCGTTCTGAAAAACTAATGGAGTAGTGTAAGGTTGAGTCGTCTGCGTATGAATGGATGGGAATTAAGGTACAGTTAAGGAGATAATTTATAAAAATTAGAAAGAGAATAGGAGATAGGACAGAGCCCTGAGGAACACCGGAGTTTATAGGGTGAGGAAGTGAACAATGGCCGTCCACAACCGCGGCTATGGAACGGCCGGAAAGGAAATTAGAGACAAAGGCACAGATGGAGGGATAGAAACCGAAGGAGGGTAGTTTAGAAATTAAAGATTTATGCCAGACTCTATCGAAGGCTTTCGATATGTCTAGTGCAATAGAAAAAGTCTCACCGAAGTCCCGAAAGGAGGATGACCAAGAGTTAGTAAGATATGAAAGAAGATCACCAGTAGAGCGACCCTTAAGGAAGCCATACTGGCGATCTGAGAGCAGATTATGAGAAGAGAAATGCTTAAGAAATTTGGATACTATACTTTCGTATAATAGGCCTTATCTAACTTATTAAGCTCACATACTGTACAAACTGTATCTAGGGTATGATACATAGAAAATGTAGGTTATACCACTAACTATCGTGAATCCACGATACCGACTATAGTCTGACTGAAACTGAAGGAAGTTAGCAAATACTATTGCTTCCTTCCACTGGTTAAGCTGGCTGGGGGAAAGGATTGGTATTGAGTCTCAACCTGAACGAGAGTGTGTAGAGGAGCCCGGAACCAACTTCCCCTGTACCTGAGAGAGAGGCAGTTTCCTCTGACGTCCAGCCCAGCAGAACCAAGAGTCCTACGTCGTCCAGATTCTCGTTCATGGCTACCTGAGCCTACCTCTACCCTTTACCCTAAGTGTCTCTGAGTGTTATAAGTTGTGGCTATTATTGTGAAGGTAAGATAAAATATGCGAGTATTCTATTACATTTAATTATAGGACTGTGCCTAAGATCTATCCTGAACTTTTGATACCCGTGTAAAATTCCTATAACTTTGATCCGTACAGTGATTCATTAAGTACGAGATATTGCTAAGAGAAACTTGTGTTAATCATTCAGACCCTTAATTGTACGTACGTTACATAGTCATTTCTACACGTGTTACTTAGCCAGAATACTCTCAGATTTTATTCGTATGTGTTTATAATTCTTTGTGTATCCAAGTCAAAGTGAAAGTGTATAGCGTGAACTGATTCCCTTCTTAAATCCAATATATACCTAGAACCTACCCCCAATTCAGGATCTTTATATCTGCGTAATTATTGCCAGAGAATACTTATAATACTATTTCCCTTATTTGAAAGTCAAGAACCCTTTCCATTGAGTTAGAATTAATTCTTTATCAAGATATCTGATCTCTCTTAGTTCTTGTGAATAATCTGATAATATACGTTACTTATGGCTAATTTAGATAAGTGGACTGTATATTTGATAATGAAGAAGTATTAACCATATAGAAATATAATTACCCTTTGATGAACTCAGCTGGTGATTGGAGGATGGCGGAAAATAGGCTAGATAACTGGAAGTGGTTAGTATAGTAAACAAAGTATGAAAAGAGGCTACAATAGGCTAGGATAGGCTAGATATTTACGTTAAGTTTGTGCTAACTAACAAAGATGATGATGTAATGACTATATGGAATATGAGATGAAAGTGAAGCGAAAACACCTGATTATGAAACTATAGGAAGAAGGCTTAGCGTGTGCAGCTGGGACGGAGGTTGGTTGGAGAGTCGCGAGCGCGTTATGTTCGTCTCTGTCGTGACATACCGCGCATGCGCATAACATATGGAAAATGTATCCCATCTTCTTTACAATGAGATACTTATAAACAATCTTAAATAATACAAATATATATATATATAGATGGGAATTATAATCCTACAATACTTTCCCATATACAACTATAGAATAATATATTCTACCCAATCATGGAACGTTCGACCAAGGTTATGGAAGCGTTCAACTTAAGACTACGGAATGATACGTAACGCTACATCAACCCAGATTACGTAACATCGAGACTGTTCATACTAGTTTGAGTACACTAAGTATGGACATATTCCCACCAACAGAAAATATACAAAATTTACATAATTAGATTTGCCCGGAGGCAATCTTATCCCGCCAAGCTTGGGAGGATATCTGGGCTGCCTGTCGACGTGGGGGTTCGCCTGACGCGTCAACAGGCTGCGCCGAAGTAGAAGCCAGAGAGGGGACTTCAATGGATAACTGATCCGAGGGGGTGTCCTTGCGATCGAGGTCACCCTCAAGAGGATATAGTCGGACTGTTGGCCGTGTGATTACTCCAGTCCTGGTGCGAACCTCACCATCACGACCTGGTAATAACTCCTCTATCCGACCCAATTTCCAAAATGCGCGCGGGCCCTCCTCATGGATGGTTACCACGTCCCCTACCCTAGGCCAATGACCTTTTAATGGTGTTAGTTTATTCCTTTGCGCTTCCCTTAAAGTCACCAGATATTCTGTTGACCAGCGATGCCAAATATCTCGCGATAAATTACGAATGTATTTGTAGCGGGCCGATATCACTTCCTTACTTATGTAGTCTGGATCTTCCATAGTATCCTCGTCATGCTCTTCAGGAAGATCCCGCAGTCTGTATCCACGCACCAGTACTGAGGGTGTGATTGGGGTAAGGTCTTCCAAATCACCAGAAGCATAGTATAGAGGGCGATCATTTACGGTGGCTTCAATCTCCAAGAGAATGGTGTAGAGTTCCTCAATCGAGATGAGAGCTCTACCCAACACCTTCTTCAGACCCGCCTTCACGATGCCTATGGCTCTCTCCCATATGGCGCCAAACCAAGGCGCTCTGGCGGGAATGAAACGCCATTCGCATTTTACATCCGCTAGGCAGGTCTGAATCTTAGGATTGTTGCTCACTTCTTTGAGATATGTAGATGCCCCTATGAAAGTCTTTGCATTGTCACTCAGCATGATACGTGGATATCCCTGTCTACTGCAGAATCTTCGGAAGGCATGTAGGAAGCTATCACAAGTGAGGTTGGTGACCAGTTCCAGGTGAATTGCCCTGGTAACAGCACAAGTGAAAAGTATCATATACACCTTAAGATTGGGTGAATCTTTCACAGGGATTGCTCCACTGTAGTCAACCCCGGTAACTTTGTAAGGGTCACCTGGGGTAGTTCGCAAGTTTGGTAAGGGAGGAATTCCGACGGGATCATAATGTGTTCCCTGTACTCTTCTACACTTTAAGCATTTGTGAAGGACTTTCTTGACCACCTGCCTGATTCTAGGCACCCACCATCGTTGTCTTACATAGGTGACTATATGACCAACCCCATAATGACAACAGAGTCGGTGACACCTATCGATGATAAGATGGGTGAAGGGATGATTGGGGGGCAGTAGTATTGGATACTTACTTGCCTCAGAGAGGGCTGCCAATCGTAATCTGCCTCCGCAATGTATCAAGTCCCCCTTCAAGTGTAAGCCCAATTGGTTGATCAGGTTATTCCTAGACTTTGTTCCCTTAACCAGTAATTTATATTCCTGCGTATATATTTGTTGTTGACAGAGCTTATGTAATAATTGATCTGCAATTCTGATCTCCTTCACATTGAGGTAAGCACTACCTGTGGACGGTGTGCCTTTAATTTTTGCTTTTACATTTTCTACAAATCGTATCACCCATGCTGTAACACGTTGTAACTTTTCATAGCTGCTGAATCTATCCCACTCCCATAACCGTGTGTCTTCGTCAGGCACAGAGTCAATTACCGGTGCCACAATAGCAGTGTGTTGCTCGCTCAAATCTATATTCTCTGGCCATTCGTTGGGATCATTAAGCCAGCATGGGCCATTCCACCACAACGCAGAAGATATGAGAAATTTAGCAGAGACACCACGAGTAATGCAATCACTTAGATTCTCTTTGGTAGACACATACCGGAACTGTGCGGTTGGGAGCAGGGTACGAATTTCGTCGACACGGTTGGTGACGTACACTGGTAGCTTCTTACGGCTATGCAACCAGTAGAGCGTAATTTGGCTGTCACTCCATACAACTGTCTCCGAGATATTTAGCAAATTTTTAAAAGTTTCCTCTACAAAGTGAACGAGTCTAGCAGCCAACAGAACTGCAGTCAGCTCTAATTTTGGGATGGAAAGGGATTTGATCGGGGCGACTTTCGCCTTCGCTATGACGAGACGGCTGCCACTTGTGTCAACAAAGTATATGGCGGTGCCGTACGCGACCTTGCTAGCGTCTGAGAAGGCATGAATGGAAACAGGATGGTCCATGACAACTCTCCGAGGAAAATTAAAACCCTTACAGAGACGAAGATCCAAAATAATGTCATCCCACTCCTGAACCAGGTCGCCAGTCAAAACTACATCCCATCCTAATTTTATCCTCCATAATTGCTGAAGGAATAATCTCGATTTGATCGACACCGGTAGAACTATCCCCAAGGGGTCAAAAAGTTTAGCGGTCATACTCAAGCAAATTCGTTTTGTAATCTGCGAATATTGCGCGTACTGAACGCCGAATGAGAGGGTATCGGTGCCCGTTTTCCAAAACAACCCTAGCACTCTAACATGTTCCTGCTGTACAGCCGCCACCCCATCCCGTTGCAGTACAGTCCGCAAAACAGAATTATTAGTCGCCCATTCACGCAAATGTAGATGGGCGTAGATGGGTAGTCAGGCTCCTTGAGGAATCTTTTCTGAAGTCCCCGAAGACGGCCTATGGCCAAACCCTTGTTAGATGGCAGCTGATCCTTGGAATTGTTCCAGGGCAGTCTCACTTTATACTGTTGGCTGTCGGGATCGTAGGTAACGGTATACTCGTACGATGATAGTGCTTGACGCTCAACCAGTGAGTATTCCTTGGGGGTTATCCCGATATGATCTAATTCCCACAAAACATTTGTCATTTTTGCATGGTGGAATATTGCCAGTGGATATGTATTCGTCCATAGGTGTTACTGCTACTTTCAATACAGTAATTACTTCTGTGCTGGAGCTTGTAGGCTGTGTCACATATGAACCACTGATGGCGTACCCGTACTTGGTAGGAAGCAGAATTAGGCTACCTGACCTTTTATACCCAGGTCGCACTATATTGTAGTAGTGATCCGCACCGATGAGCAGCTCCAGCTGATCTGTGTCCGTTGCGTGAGGATCGGCTAATTTTATGCCTTTACTTTGTAAACTAACCAGTTTAGACTTTAGGTTAAGTTCACCTTTATGTTCTGGCAATTCATCAACCACGCACTTGCGACGGGAAGGAGCTCGACGACAACCCCTATCGACAGGATCACAACGCCTCCACCCTCAAGTGATAAGGGGGAGGGTACTGTTCAAGGACAATGGTTTAGGGTACATTCCACCAAAGGTAAAACTCATCACATACCTGAGGGGGAACAGAGGCTGAATGGAGGTACCGGTACTGGTACCACAAACAATGTTAGGAATTCTATGGCTGTGCAAATTCAACCTAGGAACTTTATGCATCAGGGGATTAAGGGTAAAAATAAAAGTACGGGGATAAGTACAGTTAAAAAAGTGAAAAGATCACGCATAGCCAAAGTATTCGCGACAGGTTTTAAGCCAGGAGTGACGGCATCCGACTTGAAAGAATATCTCTCCAATAAACTCAGTCTTATTATGGATGTTGAACCAATTATTCCCTGGTCTGATAGGCACACATATATTTCATTCAGAATAAACTGTGAGTGTCCAAATCCCGAGGTGTTTATGGATGAAGAACTTTGGCCAGAGGAAGCATCGGTGTACTGGTGGAGAGAACGTAGGGCACAGGTACCGGTATCAACAAATGAGGACTCTATAACTACGGTAACCCACCCTCCCAACAACTCTTAATCATGGATATAAAGTCTACTTCATCTCCCAACAATTTGCGTATTGCTACTTATAACTGTAGGGGGCTCCCTAAAACCAACAGAGGGCTTCTCCTACGCCTGATGTAGTAGACGTATTTAATACCAGTGATATTGTGTGCCTGCAGGAGACTTGGTATTTTAAACAGGATTTGGGTAACCTCAGTACTATCTGTGATAATTTTCATGGGTTTGGGGTCTCGACAACCGATGCTATGGATGGTCTAGTAGCAGGTCACCCACCGGGAGGAGTAGCTATTTTGTGGAGGGACTCTTTAGACAGCCGGGTTAAACCACTTGTAACAAATTTACCATGGTGTACAGGTATAGAAATAGAAGATATCCAACGGAAAGTAATTATTCTTAGTGTGTACTTGCCCTACCAATGTAATGAAAATGAAGAACAATACCTGGAATGCCTTGGAGAGCTAAGTGCTCTTTTACAAGAACTAAATACCACCTGCTACTCTGTAATAGGGGACTGGAATGCTAATCTGAAGGACATGAGTAACTCTCTGTTTGCTAGTCATATGACTAACTTCTGTGGTGAGCATGATCTAATTATCTCTTCTCAGCTCATGCTCCCTCATAGTAGTTACACATGTGTCAGTGCAGCATGGGGCTCAACGTCTTGGCTAGATCATACCGTAGCTAGTGCTGATTTCCATGATATGATAACAAATATGGAAATTCAGTATACATATACAGATGAAGATCATATCCCATTGACCTTAACAGCTAGTTTGGAAAGAGCGCCAGAATTAACCCAGTCAAACAATAGTGTAAATCCAAAACTGCCATGGGGCGGGCTTGACGAGGAGGAGTGTGAGCAATTTTGCACTTTAACACACACTCTCCTTTCTGAGCTTGATCTTGGCAGTGAGGATGCCATTACCTGTGAAGACCCCAATTGTGTTAATGCTAGTCATCGAGAAGAAGTCAGCAAGCTGTACAATAATATTATATCTTGTCTTACTAAGGCTAGTGACATAGTATTTCACAAGCATAACAAAAATTACTCTTTTAACAAACCTGGGTGGAATGACCATGTTTCAGAACTTTACCAGGCATCCCGAGATGCTCGTAGTGTATGGCTGGATCATAACAAACCGAGACAGGGACCCATTTTTGACATGTTCACCAGACTAAAGGCTAGATGCAAGTATGCAATCAGATATATAAAAAACAATGAAAATGTATTAAGAAGAGAAGCATTGGCCAAAAACTTTGCTAGCAAAGACACATTGGCCTTCTGGAAGGATATTAAAAAAATGCATAATAGCTGCACACCTCTACCCGTTAGTGTAGATGGGATCTCTGGTACTAATAACATAGCCAATCTTTGGAAAACACATTACCAAACTTTGTTTAACTCTGTTGGGCACCAAGGAAATACCATTGCTGCTACAACAGAGTGTAACAAAGAAGAAAAATATGACACAATTAAAGTTACAAGTGAAAAAATCAAGGCTGCAATAAGTAGGCTAGATGCTAACAAATCCTGTGGTTTTGATGGTATATATGCTGAACATTTGAAGTCACTCCTCCACTCTCCTCTTGGAGAAACTCAGCAGTTGCTTTACCAGCTTTCTAATCCATGGTTTCCTACCAGAATCTATGATGTCCGTTACCTTGATACCAGTAATTAAAGACAAGGCTGGCAAAATTACATCAAAAGACAACTATAGACCTATTGCCCTTGCCAGTATTGTAAGTAAGATACTAGAGTTAATCATTTTAGACAGAATCTCAGTGTATATCTCAACTAATAGTAATCAATTTGGTTTTAAAAAGAATCATGGTACGGACCAGTGCATCTACACTCTGAAGGAGCTAGTGGATGGGTACATCAAAATGAACAGCTCTATTTTTGCATGCTTTCTTGATGCTAGTAAGGCATTTGACAGAGTCTGCCACAATATCCTGTTTGATAAATTAGCAACAAGGGGAGTGCCATCCTATATACTGAGAATCTTGAAGTACTGGTACGCCAATCAAACATTTAATGTAAGATGGGGTAACATTATTTCGGATTCCTTTACAGTAACCAATGGAGTGAGACAGGGTAGTATTCTCTCACCTTACTTATTCAATGTATATATGGATGAATTAAGTGATAAATTGAATAAAGAGCAGATTGGATGTTATGGTGGGAATAAAATCATCAACCATCTCATGTATGCTGATGATCTGGTCATTATTGCACCGTCTTCTGCGGGTCTGAGCAAACTTCTTGATATATGTGAATCTTTTGGTAGTAAACATTGTGTTAAATTCAACCCACTGAAAAGTGCTGTTCTTATATTTAGATCAAAATTACTGTATAAAAGTAAACTGCCAAATTTCTCACTCAATAATCAAATTATTCAAGAAGTAAACAAAATAAAATACCTGGGACACATTATCTCAAACGATTGCTCAGATGATGCAGATATCGGCCGTCAGCGCAGACAGCTATATTTACGTGGTAACACCATCTTGAGAAAATTCCACATGTGTAATTGGGAAACTAAAGTCACTTTGTTCCGGACATATTGTTCCTCTATGTACACGGCCCATTTGTGGTGGAAGTATAAGAGAGCCACCATAAATGGTCTGTGTACATCCTATCATAATATACTCAAGATGTTCATTGGTCTCTCTAAATATGAAAGCACTAGTATGGTGTGCACACTGTTGGATGTGCAGTGCTGTCGGGCTGTCATCAGGAGACTGGTGTACAGCTTTTCGCAGCGACTGCAATCCTCCAGTAACACGCTGATTGTAGCTCTTTGGTTAGTGATCATATCTATGAATCCCGTATTATATCTCACTGGCAGAAGCTGCTGCACACATAGTATGTACTGTAATGTAATATATAGGTCTAATTGAACTATGAGCAATGATCTGTGCAATAGGTGTTAACCAACATTGAGCAATAGCCTTAGTTAGCCTATCTGTGTTATATTGTGACAAAATGTGATATGTGCTCTATTCTGTAAATAGGCCTACTGTATTTTTTATTTTATTGTGTCTTTATTAATATATCTTTGTGTATAATTATTATCTGTGCTCTGACGAGAAGTGTATGTGATATGGACCACTAGGTCGTACTGTATTTATACTGTATCTATCTTATGTGTCTGGAATAAAGAATTATTATTATTATTATTATTATTATTGCGTCTAGATGATGAAATTTACCTCTGTGTTTGTATTGCAGTGCCACAACATTATATTCCCTAGAGGCCTGTTTCCCGGTAAATCCGTGAAGACAGAACTCCTCAGTTCCTTTAGAAATGTAGGAAAGGGAGGATAGAACAGAAGACTTCACAAAGGCCCTCTGAGAACATTGGTCAAGTAGCGATCTGATTTTAACACAATTATTATCCTTACCCTTTACCGGCAGCTGTACGGTGGGCAAGATTACTGTATTTTTACCTGTGGCAACGGACATTGTAGTTGAAGTAGCAGCAGTTTGCTCTCTCTTGGTGTTATCCTCCGCTGGTCTACTTTCCTTCCCTTGTTTTTGTGTACACAGGGAATGAAAGTGTTTGCCCTTACAAAACTTGCAGCTTCTTATGTTAGGATTAGTACAACCCGAATGGCCATGGTCTTTTGACAAGCACCCAGTGCAGAGACGTAGTTGACGGGCTCTTTTAACTTTAAGAGGCCCTGTCTTATACTTCATACACTTGTACCATAAATGATTGGTGCCACTACACAGAACACAGTTGAATTTCCTGTACTCACTCTGGGCGGTAAATGTTGCCGTAGCCATGGGTGTACCCCCTACTCTGTCTTGACCCGCCATATTGTACACTTCAGCCTGGAGGCAATGAGTGAATTTCTTATAATCCAGGCTCGAGTCTCCCATTTCCCGTTTTATGGTTTCTTTTAGTGGTGATGGTAACTTATTGACAAGAGTCACCACACAAAATTCCTCCAGACAAATACCATGGCTAATGATTGACCTCATCACACTCTCTGTATTGGCATAGAAGTCCTTCAGGTCAGCTGTTTGGTGTTTGGGTGACACTAATTGATTGAATTTGGTAACATAAGCTGCCTTGATTCGATCTGGATGCCCATATGTCTCTTGCAGGAGCTCAAGTGCTGGGGCATAGCTTGCACTTTCGATTATGAATCCTTCGACTAGCTTATGTGCATCACCCTGAAGCTGACCCTTTAGATAGGTGAAGCGTTGTATATCTGTGAGGTCGGGATTGTCATGGATGGTACACTTGAACATCTCCCAAAATCCCGACCACATGGTGGCATCACCTTCAAATTTTGAGAGAGTAAGATGGGGTAATTTGACTGCGGATTTCTTTGGCTCTTTCCTGACCTCCTTCTTGACCTCTGTAATCAGGATCCCCTTCAGTGTGGCAACGATTACTTGTATGCCCTCCATATATAGGGTATCCTCTCTGATCACCTCGATATACTCGGCGTCCTCGCAAGTGTCGGCCAGGTCCTCCTGTGTGACCTCATACTTGTCAAGTTGCTTTTGAATACTGAGCAACCTGGCCTCCACCTCCACTCTAGACGCCGAATCAAGGAATACGTCAATATCAGAGGTCAAGACCGTCAAAGAGCCCTTAAGTCTAGCCCGACGCTTTTGTACACTTTTAGTCATGATTATACAGGAAGGAATTCTAATTACGTTAAATCAAACTAATAATGCCAGACCGAATAAGTTGCGGCCAACAATACAGTACTCCGAGAAATCAAATTAAATCGTGAGCCGAAAATAAAACACCCTCACGAAATGCGGAATAAGAATTGTGCGCAATGTAGACAAGCAATCTGGAGCTTTTCAATTTAACTCCTTACGTAATAGTTATGAAATTATAGATTCATTACGCCATAAGTTAAGAAAAGTCGGGAGGGAAATTTAGTACAATGCAGTATAGGCCAAAAGTCTCCAGATGTCAAAAAGAGCAGTACCGTTTAAAGTTATAAAAAAGTAAAGAAGAGTGTGAGCCTATAGGGTAATTGAAACAGGCTAAACTCAATGGGTACCGCTAATTCTATATTATTAATTTAATAAATGTGAAAATTGTACACAAGAAAGTTCATCTCAAGAAGTCACAAGGAAAAAAGTTTTGAGTTGGATTAACACACACTCAGCCTATCAGCTATCATATTACCCCGCCTCCAGGGCACACGACGAGAGAAGAATTGAGAATGACATGTGAATCAAATAAAGAAGTTACTGGACAGTATAAATTTGATATAGAATGAATAACCTTAACTTTTGAAATTATTATACAGTACAGTATGGATGATTTTAATCCTAGTGCCAATCAATTGTTATAATTTGGGACTAAAGGTTTTACAATCAAAATTTAAATAATATACTGTACCGATTTGAAGGCTTACTAATCTAGGCTATACTGATTTTGTTGATCAACTCTAACGTCATGGTAGGCAAACATCTCGTCGTATGACCTGGCGACCATGGCAAATTCGTCTTGCATAAAGCACCGACGACAGGTGGCCAAGATCTCCGAATAGAGACGCTTTGATGCCTCGTGCGTGAGGTGTACCCCGTCGGGACTGAAGTCAGCCTCAGAGGTATTCATTGACTGATAGCGCTCCCGGGTGAAGGGGATATGGCGCTTTAGCCATCGGTTAACCGCATTTCTAATGCGGTTAAACTCGTCCGTAGAGACCCCTCGTGGAGCCTGTCGCTTCTCTACCCCAATCACCCGGACTTCTCCCCCCGAGAGCCGCACCACCTCCTCAGCTAGGACCTCAATCCCCTCCGCAATCCCTCTCGGACTGACCCCGCTCCTTATCTAATTTCCTCCTATCACCAAGAAGGTCAAGTCGGGCTTCAGCTCTAAAAACTGACCCCAGGCTTCTGTTGATCTCAAGGTGCTGACGCGGGCACCTGGTGCGGCCAGAGGAGTCACGGAAAAGAAAGGCCTGTGGACGGCTTGGTCCACGTACAAATCCCTGGCGTAGGAGTGGCCCAAAATTGCCACCTTCCTAATTGGGCCTGGGTACGCAGGCCTATCAACCACCGCAGGATAATCTTCCCCTACCCCACCACCCGCGGCACCATGACGCCAAAAGCCCTGGGCCATGAGGGATAGACGAAAATATTGCAAAAAAAAAAAAAAAATTAACCACGTAGGCTAGGCCACCACCAACCACAAAAAAAAAAGGGGGGGGGGGGGGCAAACAAGTGAAAGGTCGAAGGACCAATTATATGGCTAATTTAGATAAGTGGACTGTATATTTGATAATGAAGAAGTATTAACCATATAGAAATATAATTACCCTTTGATGAACTCAGCTGGTGATTGGAGGATGGCGGAAAATAGGCTAGATAACTGGAAGTGGTTAGTATAGTAAACAAAGTATGAACAGAGGCTACAATAGGCTAGGATAGGCTAGATATTTACGTTAAGTTTGTGCTAACTAACAAAGATGATGATGTAATGACTATATGGAATATGAGATGAAAGTGAAGCGAAAACACCTGATTATGAAACTATAGGAAGAAGGCTTAGCGTGTGCAGCTGTGACGGAGGTTGGTTGGAGAGTCGCGAGCGCGTTATGTTCGTCTCTGTCGTGACATACCGCGCATGCGCATAACATACGGAAAATGTATCCCATCTTCTTTACAATGAGATACTTATAAACAATCTTTAATAATACAAATATATATATATATATAGATGGGAATTATAATCCTACAATACTTTCCCATATACAACTATAGAATAATATATTCTACCCAATCATGGAACGTTCGACCAAGGTTATGGAAGCGTTCAACTTAAGACTACGGAATGATACGTAACGCTACATCAACCCAGATTACGTAACATCGAGACTGTTCATACTAGTTTGAGTACACTAAGTATGGACATTACTCGGGTCATGTAATTCTTTCCACACCAATCTAGGAATTCAGATTGTACATTCCTTGATCGATTCCGCCTACTATTTGGCTATTGATTCTATTTATTACTTCATCTAGTAATTCATTGATTATAATTGTATTTACGTTATAATACAACGCTACAGTGGTTCTGCGTTCTTTTAGGAATTTGTTAATTTATTCAGAACTCCTTTCATGCCATATATGGTACGTATTTCTATTTCCTAAGGGCAACTTCGTCTTGTACGCCCATTCAAGATAGCTCTTTGTTAAGCTATATTATCACGCTCTTTCATTTACGTTTCAAAATTAGTTGGTTAATTTATCCCAATCTATATTAAATTATATTTTATCTATTTCGATTCAGTCGCTATATTTACTGTGATTCTGAGTTCCTCAACCCGTGTGATTTGACTTCATCTATGATCGAATATTATCTTTCGTGTCTTGTGTGAAAGATTATTCGCAATAACTCTTAAATAGTTGAATTCAGATTTAAACTATCTTTCCCCCTAGACTCAAATAGAATTCATATCTTTAGTCCCTGATTTGATATCGCACTAAAGGAAATTATTATTTCCTGAGTCCCCAGTCCATCTGACCTAGAGTCCTCAGGGCGGCACCTTTGATGGTCTCACCTGAGCGCGGCCAAATTAGGCAAATTTCCCTTTGCCCACCACGCAGACTCACGCGCAGCTGAGCGATAAGTTCCATATTGTACCTTGTCTTTGTCAGAATACTTTGCGTTAGACATAACTCCCATATGTATTATTGTCAATGATTCTTGTTTGTGTATATATGTATCTGTCTATCATTGCATATTTTCACTCTTCAATTACTATGTAAGTGACAAACTGACCTTCATTACAGAGTAAAACTAGTTAACTCTCTCAGTCACTAATTTACTTACTTGCTATTTAATATAATAGTGGAGTATAGTACTGTACCACATAACCTGTATTCTATGCCATTGAATAAATAAGAGTGTAATCTAACCTGTGTGTTTATTGTGTTATCGTTGCCTGATTGAGTAAATACTTATCATATGCACTAAGCTCGATGTGTTCCTGTTGAGCATATTCCAAGTCTAAATATCCGAAACCCGGATTGATATAGATAATACTGAAGCGAGTTTGATTACAGCCCGGCATAACAATATATATATATATATATATATATATATATATATATATATATATATATATATATATAATATTAGACCTTGACCTTTATCTTGACCTTTATATGTCTCAAAATTTATAAAAAAAATCCTTTTCATTTAAAGTGTAGCCTAACTATCTCACCAAATGTTGTGAAGTTTGCATGAAAAGTTAAGAAAATAGCATATTGACCTTGACCTGTGACCTTAGCCTTTCATATGGACTCGTATAGTTTTTGTATGACCTTGGCCTAGGTATTCCAACTATACATGGTAAGCCTAGTGAGAATCTAACAGTTAGTATAAGAAATACTAGTAAAAACTTATTTTGACCTTTGACCTTGACCTTTGACCTTAGCCTTTAGAATATTTATCTAAGATTTGGGCAATATGATATCAAGGTTACCAGTAACTTGTACAGTATAGTGAAAATGAAGACATTTGAGTAAACACTAAAAATAAATAGTAAAAGTTGACCTTTGACCTTGATCTGTGACCTTGACCTATATGTAAGATTACATTTGTTGTTTTCATTGACATTGCCCCCAAAAATCAAATAAGCATGCCTAATTTCATTGAAACCCATCAGTTAGTTTCATATATATTAATAAATAGTTTACCTTGACCTTTGACCTTTATCTTGACCTTATGGTAGGCTGTCTCAAAATTCAATATTTTCCTTTTCATATAAAGTGCAGCTATCTCACCAAATGTGAAGTTTGCATGAAAAGTAAAGAAATGAGCATATTGACCTTATATTTGACCTTGTCCTGTGACCTTGACCTTTCATATGGAATTGTATAGTTTCTTGTATGACCTTGGCCCAGGTATTCCGAATATACATGGTAAGCCTAGTGAAAATCTAACATTTAGTGCAAGAAATACTAGTAAAAATCGTATTTTGACCTTTGACCTTGACTACTGACCTTATCTTTTAGAATAAAAAGAATACAAAGTGCAATGTATCAAGGAATTGTTGTACCAACAGTGATGTATGGAGCTGAGACATGGGCTCTGAAGAAAAAGGAGAGAAGAAAGATGGATGTGATGGAGATGAGCTGCTTGAGGAGTATGTGTGGAGTTACTCGTAGAGACGGATTGAGGAATGAAGAGATACGTAGGAGAGTGGGGCAGCAGGAACATTTGTCAGCCAGAGTGGACTGGTATGCTGAGCTGGTATGGTCATGTTGAACAAATGAAAGGCTTACAAAGAGAATATGTGAGTCAGATACAAGGGGATATAGAAGGGCAGGAAGACCCTCATTGAGATGGAGAGACTGTGTAAGACAAGCTTTGGATGATAGAGGAATGACTATAGATCAGGCAAAGGAAGTGGTAATAAACAGGAATGAATGGAGAATGCTTGTGAATAGTTGAGTGAACACATGGTCATTTGGGAGAAGGGGTCGGGCGCAAGTTGGACTAGATAATAGTCCATCAGGCGCCTGGCCCGGGGGGACGATTAATATGAAGGGTGCGCCTGGAAGTGTGGTGGGCGGGCTTGTGGCTTTGGCTCCGCTACATGTCTGCCTGCCGAGATCGGAGCCTCTCTGCATGGTCGGGGGCCGGGGGAGTGCTGGAGCGACCTTGGTGACCCTGGTCTCTGGGTATTCTCCTGAGTGACCTAGATGTGTGTGAATTTTGTGTTTTGTCTGTGTTTTTTCGTTGTTTTGTGTTTTCCCTGTTTTGCTCTGTCTAATTGAGTCGGCCACCCCCAAGAAAAAAAAAAAAATAATAAAATAGAATAAAATAGAAAAAAAAAAATAGGAAAAGTGGGGATTGGGCCTGAGCATATAGATAGATAGATAGATTTTAGAATATGTATCTGAAATTTGGTCAATAAGATATCAAAGTTACCAGTAACTTGTATATTGAAAATGAAGAAATTTGAGTAAACATTAAAAAATATGAAATATTTACCTTTTTTTTAACCTTGACTTTTGACCTTAATCTATCTATCTATCTATCTATTGCCTGATGCCGTGATCCCCGAAGGGGTGGCCACGAATGAACCGCCCCCATGCACCTCTGTCCCCAGTCAGTCGACACCCCTCCTCCCAACCAGCACCGCCTTCATTCATATACTTTCTCACTCCATCCTTCCACCTCTCCTTCGGTCTACCTCTCCCTCTCTGTCCTTCCACCTCGCTCTCGTACACCCTCTTAGTCATACTCTCGCTTCCCATACGTTCCATATGGCCGAACCATCTCAAGTTGTTCCTTTTCACACTTTCCAGCACATCTACCTCCACACCACACCTTCTTACTTCCTCATTCGTCTGTCTATCCCTCCATATAACTCCGCACGCACTTCTCAAGTAACTCATGTCCACCGTTCTCACTCTTGGTCTGAGTCTCTTCCTGAACGTCCATGCTTCGCTTCCGTAAGTTAGTGTCGGGATTACCACACTGTCATGCAAGGACTTCTTCACTTCCATACTGACCACCCTATTTCTTGTTACTGCTTTCAACATTCCTACAACCCTCTTCCCCTGTTGCACCCTCTCCCGCACTTCTTCATCCATAGTCCCATCTTTACTCAACACACTGCCCAGATACTTAAAAGAGCTGACGATCTCCATAGACTGACCGTTCAACTTCACCTCACACTCTGTGACTTCACCCCTTTCGAAGACCATAACCTTGCTCTTCCCCGCATTTACCTCCAAATTCCGTTTTTCGCACACTGTTCCAAACTCATTTACCAGACCCTGCAACTCCCATTCATTATCGCTCATCAGAACTGTATCATCCACAAACAGCAGTATAGGCAGCTTCCACTAATTTCCCTCCCTTTTCAGCGATACACCATCATCCACTGCTCTTCCTAGTATTTCTTTCATGACTCCATCCATATATACAGTAAACAACCACGGGAACATCACACACCCCTGTTTCAACCCAACACTCAGGTCTAAGAACTCGCTCTGCTCATTCTCCACACGTACTGCAGCCTTTGCACCCTCATACATGCTCTTCACTGCTTTCAGCAACTTGCCATCTACTCCGTATATTCTAAGTACTTTCAACATGCCTTCTCTATCCACTCTGTCATAGGCCTTCTCCAAGTCCATAAAGGCAATATACACCTTTTGTTGCTTCTCCAGATATTTCTCCACAACACAATTCAGGGTATAAATCTGATCTACACATCTTCTTCCCTTCCTAAAACCTCCCTGCTCGTCGCCTATCCATTTCTCCGTTCTCACTCTCACTCTCTCAATCACTATCCTATACTGTACACCTTTCCTACTACGCTTAAAAGACATATTCCTCGGTGATTACCACACACTTTTCTTTCCCCTTTGCCCTTATATAAGGGGACTATTATGCCAGTCTTCCAGTCATCGGGTGCATTCCCCTTCTCCCATGCTAGTTTGCACATTTTCCATACCCATTCGATCACTATCTCACCACCATACCTCAACATTTCCCCAAACACTCCATCTGTTCCTGGTGCTTTCCCCAACTTCACTCATTTCATAGCTTCCCACATTTCTGACCTCCTGATCCCCACCTCCTCCTCCACTACTTCTCCTCTTCTCCCTCCCATACCATATCCAACTATGTTTGCTGGCTCTTCATTCCTTACATTTAGCAACTCATTGAAGTACTCCCTCCATCTTTCGACTCTCTCTTGCTTCTCGGCTAGCATTCTCCCATTCTTATCTTTCACACCCTTACTGTTTCCCTTGCTACCTTCCCTAACTTTCTTGACTTCTTTCCAGAACAGTTTCTTACACTCCCTCCATTTTACACTCAGATTCCTTCCAAATTCCTCATCTACTCTTCTCTTACTTTCCTTCACTACTCTCTTCACCACTCTCTTTCTCTCCATGTACCTCGCTCGTTTCTGCCTCTCCAAATCTTCATTCCCTCTACTACCCAACCACTCTCTATATGCTTTCTTCTTGTCTTCCACAGCTATTTTTACCTCTTCTGTCCACCACACTGAGAGCAATCCAGCTAGCTCTCACAAACACCTCCTCCTCCTATCCATTTCACTACACTAAACATGCACACCACACTTCATTCCTCCACACCAAAATGTTTTAAAAATTATGAATTTTAGCCCAGCCTCGGAGTCCCCAGGTGGGGGGTGGGGGGGGGGGGGGGGGAGGACCATAAATGCCCCCACACCCGACCGACCATCCCCTGACGACCCCACAAAATTACCTGGACCTCGGCCTGTTACGCTTTCTATTGATTTCTGCATCATTCGCGGACTTTCCTCTAACTTTCACTCTGTTGAACACCATCTCTCCTCCTACAAACCTGATCTTCTCTTCCTCACCGAAACTCAGGTGTCTGTAGCAACATCCAGCAGCCCCTTCTCTGTATCCTCCTACTTTCTCTATCCTAGTTTCAAAGCCAAAGGCGCATGTTATGCATATTTGCACAACAAACTCACTTGCTCTCGTGTTCCCGATTTCGACTCCTCTGAATTCTCAACTTTATGGCTCAAACTTTCCTGTCATTTTCTTACTAAATATTTCTGTGCTGTCTATCTTTCCCCTAACTCTACCAACTTTTCCAAATTCTTTGACTATCTAAACTTTACAGTGGAACACATTCTATCTATTTCTCCTTTCTCAGAAATCTCCATCTTAGGAGATTTCAACGTTCACCACCGCCAATGGCTCTCCTCTCACACTACTGACCCACCTGGTGAACAAGCCTACGTCTTTTCTATCATAAATGACCTAGAGCAGTTAGTTCAGCAACCCACCCGTATCCCGGATCGCATCGGAGATCGGCCCAACATTCTTGACTTGTTTCTAACTTCTAACCCTTCTTCTTATACTGTCGATCTTTTCTCTCCTTTGGGCTCCTCCGACCATAAACTTATCTCTGTCAACTGTCCTATCTCTCCAGTACGGCCACCCGATCCTCCTAGCCTGCGGCGCTTGTGGCACTTTGGCGCTGCCGACTGGGAGGCTCTCCGGCAGTACTTCTTTGATTTCCCATGGAATGATTTCTGCTTCCGTGGCCTGGGACCCTCGGAGAGTGCTGAACGCATTACCGAGGTAATCCTATCGGGCATGGAAGCATACATTCCATTCTCTTTCTCTCAGACTAATGCTAAAAAATCTTGGTTTACTCATGCCTGTTCTACTGCTGTCCACAATAAGGAGGAAGCATTCAAACGGTACCGACGCCATAAAACTCAAGACTCTCATTCTTCCTATGTTTCTGCCTGGAATCAAGCCAAATCTGTTCTTCGACTTGCCAAACACTCTTTCATCAATAATAAATGCACTGAACTATCCAACTCTAGCTCTTCCCAAGCTTTCTGGCATCTAGCCAAAAACCTCTCCAACAATTTCTCTTCCTCGTCTTTCCCTCCCCTTTCCCACTCTGATGGCACAATCATTACTTCTTCCTCTGACAAAGCTAAACTCTTCGCTCAAACTTTTTCTATAAACTCCACCTTGGATGATTCCGGTGCTATTCCTCCCTCTCCACCCTCCTCTCTCTTACTTATGCCTAATATCCTAATCTCTTCTAAAGATGTACTTTCTACCCTCTCTGGGCTTAATACTAATAAGGCGTATGGTCCGGACGGTGTTCCCCCTGTTGTTCTCAAAAACTGTGCTTCCGTGCTGACTCCCTGCCTAGGCAAACTCTTTCGTCTCTGTCTATCCTCTAACGTCTTCCCTTCATGCTGGAAGTTTGCTCACATTCAACCTGTCCCAAAGAAGGGTGACCGCTCTCAACCCTCCAACTATCGTCCAATTGCTCTCATCTCTTGTCTTTCTAAAGTTTTTGAAACTATTCTTGCTTCCAAATTTCTTAAGCATTTCTCTTCTCATAATCTGCTCTCAGATCGCCAGTATGGCTTCCTTAAGGGTCGCTCTACTGGTGATCTTCTTTCATATCTTGCTAACTTTTGGTCATCCTCCTTTTGGGACTTCGGTGAGACTTTTTCTATTGCACTAGACATATTGAAAGCCTTCAATAGAGTCTGGCACAAATCTTTAATTTCTAAACTACCCTCCTTCGGTTTCTATCCCTCCATCTGTGCCTTTGTCTCTAATTTCCTTTCCGGCCGTTCCATAGCCGCGGTTGTGGATGACCATCGTTCACTTCCTCACCCTATAAACTCCGGTGTTCCTCAGGGCTCTGTCCTATCTCCTATTCTCTTTCTAATTTTTATAAATTATCTCAACTGTACCTCAATTCCTATCCATTCATACGCAGACGACTCAACCTTACACTACTCCATTAGTTTTTCAGAACGCTCCAGCCAGCAATCCCTCAACGACAAACGTAATGAAGCCATAGAACTCTTAAATTCTGATCTAAATACTATCTCCAATTGGGGCAGAGAAAACCTTGTTACCTTTAACCCGGGAGCTGCGGGTAGACTCTTAAGAGTTCCCCCGGCGCACTGCGGGTAGACTCTTAAGAGCAGAGACTTTGAACACGTACCAAAACCGCGCGTTTATAGCCAGGCGGCTGAAAATTGGTGTGGGTATTGTACTACATGTCAACTCTCGATACCACCCCGCCAAACGCTCGCCCCGCACTCGTGCAAGCACCACCGCGCCAGTAACCACGCACTAGTCATGGAGCCTACACGTCCCTCACGCTCGCTCCCTGATGACACAACCAGCCCTCCTTCTGGTGGTGTTAGCCGCCGTGGAAGGCAGAGGGTGGCTGCCAAAGACCCTAGCTACCAGTACGACACGCCCTACAGCTCAGAGGACGAATCACCAGCACCAAAAGCACGTAAAACACGTGCAAGCAGGGCAATGGCACAGAGGTCATTGGTCTTTCGGGACACTGCCACCACGACCCAGGCCACTGCAACAACCACTACCACCACCACTGCCACCACTGCCACCCCTGCCACCCCTGCCACCGGTACCAGCGACGCAGGAGGCCGCCCTAGGGCTGCATTACCTGCGGGGGCAGGGAAAATGAAGGGAGAGGGCGTAGGGTGAAGGACCCGTGCGCCAGCCACAGTGCCCCTACCACCACCACCACACCCTGCCGCCCGTCGACCGGCTGCCCCTGCCGCCCCTGCCGCCCCTGCCGCCCCTGCCGCCCCTGCTGCCCCTGCCGCCCCTGCCGCCCCTGCCCAAGGAACAGGGAAGGGGAAGGGGAAAGGGAGAGGGAAAGCGACTGGGAAAGCGACTGCTGGCCCTGGTGTCCCTGCCGGCCCTGCTGCCCCTGCCGCCCCTGCCGCCCCTGCTGCCCCTGCCGCCCCTGCCGCCCCTGCCCAAGGAACAGAGAGAAGGGCGACAGGCACCACCATCATCTTGCCATCAAGGCCACGCACCACTGCTGCCCCTGCCGCCGCCGCCCCTGCCGCCGCCGCCGCCCCTGCCGCCGCCCCTGCCACCACCTCTGCTGTCCCTGTCCATAAGACTCCCGCACGTGCCAAAGTGACCCGGAAAAATCTTACACCATCTAAGTATGCCGCCCTGCTGTTTGATGGTGATTCGCAGGACATTGGCAGCCCGGGTTTCGACGACGAAGCCCTAGCACGGGACCAAGGGTGGGGGGATTTGGGAGTGGACAGTGGGAGTGAGTCCGACGTCGGTGACGAAAACGAGGAAGGGCATCGTCTGTCGAGTGAAGAGGAGGGTAATGATGATGAAGTGCTGTATCGCGACCATGGAAGCGATATTTCAGACGCAGAAGAAGACGCAGACGACATTCCGATCCCTGGCATGCCTTCGTTCGATTGGTCTGACGGGGTCAATTTTGTACCTGACGTGCCCCAGTTCAATCCTGGGACGTCAGGAACAACTGACAACTGGCCCTGTGATGATCAAGCGAACGAAAGCGACTTCTTCCTCGCTTTTTTTCGACATGGAGGTAATGACGTACATCGTTGCCCAAACAAACGCCTACTACAGGTGGGTGTTTGGCAGATTGGACGTCCTTTCTCCAAAAGCGAGAATACGAGGCTGGGTGGATACGACTGTGGCAGAATTTCTGACGTTCTTTGCCTTGTTGTTCCTCATGCCTCTGATCAAGAAGCATGTGTTGCAACACTACTGGAAGCACGACCCTCTCATCGCCACCCCAACTTTCAATAAGTTCATGACTCGTGACAGATTTTTGTTGCTGCTAAGATTTATGCACTTTGCAGACAACGAAAATCCTAACAGGATTGACAGGATATGGAAAGTTCGGGAGGTGTTCACCATGTTGTTGGAGAGGTATAGGAAATACTTTTACCCCTTCCTCAATTTGGTGATTGATGAGTCGCTCGTGCTCTTCAAAGGACGTCTTGTTTTCAAGCAGTATATCCCCTTGAAGAGGCATAGGTTCGGAATCAAGCTCTTCGTGTTGTGCGACTGTGAAACTGGAATAGTGCTTGACATGATCGTGTATACAGGCACTGACATTGACATACCGAAAGCCGCTGCCAATGACCCCATGGGCATGTCAGGTGCCATCGTCAGGAAAATGTTGGCACCTTACCTGGGCAAAGGCCACATCATCTACACTGACAACTGGTATACTTCTCCTGCTCTCTGCCAGTTTCTTTATGACAACCAAACGGGGTCATGTGGGACTGTCAGAAAGACAAGAAAGTTTATGCCAAAGTTCACAGGTGATGTCATTCCTCTCACAGATGCCTCCTCCAGTGACACACCTTCAGAAGACGACCTGGCCAAGGAACACCGCGAGAGGCATGTGCGAAGAAGGCGACGAAAGGGGCAGAAATACAAGCAGCTCGAGAAGTGTGGGAAACTGATAGCCCTGAAGTGGAAGGATAAGCGAGACGTCCACCTGCTTTCCACCGTCCACACAGGTGCCCAGGTGGATTCTGGCAAAATCCACTACCGAACCAGGAAGACAATCTACAAGCCCGACATGGTAGTGGACTACACCAAAAACATGCGCCTGGTGGACAAGTCTGACTGTCAGCTGTCAGGTGTTGAGTGTCTGAGGAAGACTGTGAAGTGGTATCACAAGCTCTTCCTCCACCTAGTTGACATAACGATGCTGAACGCCTACAACTTGTGGTTGGTGAAGAAGGATATGGCCCCAAACCAGAAGCTGAAATTCCGGGAGTTCGTGTACAACGTCTCCTACCAACTCCTGGAGAAGTATGCCACCACCACTCACAGACGTACGGCATGGCGTGGGGATCACGTTCCTGACCGCATCCAGCTGGGTGTCGAAAGACACTACACAACCAACACCGAGCTGATTGGCACTCGTCACAGGCAGGTGCAGTGCACCGTCTGCAGCTCCAGTGTGAGGAAACCCCATGTGACCAAAAGAGTCACCTCAATGTGCGCCGAGTGCAAAGTTGCACTCTGCCTGGGTGACTGCTTCAGGGACTACCACACCTTCAAGAACTACTGAGTGTCGGCCCCTGCCCTGCCCTGCCCTGCCCTGGACTCGCCCCGTGCCCTGCCCTGGACTCGCCTCCTGCCCTGCCCTGCCCTGGACTCGCGCCCTACCTTACCTGACCTGACCTAATTGATCACGCTACCTCATAATGTAACATATATATTATATAATGTATAAGTTCCAAAGATGTCCCTGTGATATAGCTTTTACATTATATAATTGTATGTTTCATTATTTAGTTTATAAGTTTCAAAGATTTACATGTAATATGCCTTATTTTTTTAGTATATCAATATATATGTTTGTTATTAGCCTAAGTAATGTGTATATAATTATTTTCTTACCTCAAATGAATTGTACAAAAATAAATATGTTTCAATAAATCATGTCAAACCTACTATGATAATAAAATAAAACAATAAAAAAAGAAAAAAAGAAAACAAGGTCATGTCATTGTATTCTTACAATATGATATATTCTATGAATATTTCATATTGTTTGAATACAATGGCATGATCTTGTAAAAAAAAAAATTTATAAAAATTTTTCTAGACAATATAAAACCTTCCCCATAACCCCCTCCTGGATTCGATCCCACTACCCTACGACACTTTGAGTTTTCCAGTCCGCGACCTTACCAACCATGCCACAGGAGCTCATACCAAATATCACTCAAAACTTCGTGTGTACAATCGAAATGACAATATACAAAAAAAAATGAATTATCCCACCAATTTACGTTTGTAAATTGATGGGATTATCAATTATATCATGCCAAGGTTTATAATAGTTTGTCTCTGTCAAGAATTAGTAATTATATAACTTTATTCTGTCAAAAATTGCCCAAACACTCAGCAAAATTGCCCCTCTCAGTGTGACTCCACTCATTTTCACACGGTCAGGCGGTCACGAGGTGACCCTTGCCGCTCCTTGATTCTCCAGCTACAGCAGCTCTGTCTGGGAACAAAATTGGTATAAATACAATAATGGATAAAATACTCTTCACAAATACATTTGTATTGTATAATATTGTAAATAAAAATGAATAATAACTGTGTGGGTGTCGAAAATTGCTCAACCAGCTTTCTTATGTCTCGCCTACGCGCGTATATTGGATTATACATAGTCATGACTGTCATACAAATAATTGCAGTAGGTCTCGAATATACATTTAGATTGCATATTACTTCGAAATAAATAAGTAAACGTTTCTCTGGTGGCAATCTACCCTTTCGCAGGTGTAAGGAGACACCAGTCTATATTTAGCCCTCTATCACAACAGGCAATCTGCCTGTGTTGACTCAGCACCGTCGCTGGTGGTCTATAAATATAGTACTTTATTTACAGTCAATGGCCTACATGTTTCTGTGGTACTTCACATGTGTCTAAAATGCAATGTCTGCTTGCATAAAAATGCAATTCTGAAGTCCATTTATATGTACGACATACGCATGTCTCAGTTTCTCTCTCTCTCTCTCTCTCTCTCTCTCTCTCTCTCTCCATTCCTGACTCATGTTATTGTAGACCTGTTGATGGCAACGAACACCAGCCATCTGGTAGACATAAGGGTCAAAATACCAAACATCAATACGCCTGGGGCGCCTCCACAATTATCACTAAGCTGGTTATCTATCTAGAGATCTGCCTGACTTCCATCTCTCCACGACTCACTCACTCACTGCACCCCTGCATGCCTCCCTCCCACCCACCCACCCACCCCCAACCCCCCCTTTCAGGCTTCCGTCTGCTAGAAACACATTCACAATTTGCGTAAATATCGCATCAATTGGGCTATATGCGGTATATTCCTTGTTATATGGGACGCCTACATATGTACACGTCTTTATTATAGCATGAGAGTGCTCTAAATACAAGATTGACGTGATATTTATGGCGTAACACACCCTCTCTCCCCCTTTCATTCCCACCACAACTCACTCACACCTTGGTTCACGCATAGAAACTCATTGATAATGTGCGTAAATATCGCATGAATTGGTTTATATGCGGTATATATTTTGATATATGGCACGTATACATACGTACAAGTCTGTATTATAGCGTGACAGTGCTCTACGTACAAGATATACGTGATATGTATGGCGTAAACCACACTCTCAGCTCATAAATTGCCGCCAAACCTCCAACACATCTTCATTCCCGCCTAAATATTCTCTTATAATTCCCTTATATATTGCAATTTTTGGTCACTATGAGGCATATTCATTGTTATATGGGTGCCCTACACATGTATACATACTCTAAATAGCCTAAAAGGGCTCGAAAAAGGAGATATACGTGATAATACGCGGTAACCCACCCCCTCCTCCCTCTCCTTCTATCCCCTGCGCGCGTAAATATTCGGCAGGGAAATCTCGCCGCTCGATGACAATCTAGCCGCGCGGTGCCATTCGCTCCACATTTTTCAACTACGGACCGTTCCCCTACCCCCCCCAGACATTTTTTGGGGGGTCAAATATATATGGGCCGATGCACGCAAACATTCCCTACACGATGATGTACTTTTTATCGAAATTGGCAATAGGTCCCAAAATCATCATAGGTGCGCACAGTCTTACCCTGTAGAAAACCCCCTGTGCGCCGCGGAGAGGTTAATGCTTCCAAAGCCCAATTTCTCCATCTATTTACCCGTAAGGAACTCCCAGCGGACTATCCCTTATTCTTCAACAATACAAAAATCCATCCTTCATCTTCTCTCAATATTCTTGGTGTCTCTTTTTCTTCTGCTCTCAGTTGGAAGGACCATATAATTACCAGTCTTGCTAAGGCAGCCTCCCAGAAGCTGGGTGTGCTCAACCGCCTTAGGGGGTTCTTTTCCCCTGCACACCTTGCTCTGTACAGGGGCATAGTGCATCCTTGTATTGAGTATTGTTCATGTTATGCCCTGTTTTTCTACAGGTTTAACTTGGGTAATGTGAGTTCTAATTGACTGGGTATATAAGGCTGCATGCACAATACAAGGTATGAGGAATAGAGAACACAAAATAAACACACGGTAACACGACACACGTTCACGTTTATTGAAGTAAGTAAATAAAGAGCATGGAAAGATAGTAATTCTCGCACAAAACAAATAATAGAAGGGAACTGCTAGCATTAGCGGATCTGGATGGAGCCTAGTCTCCCACTTCCAACGTTCAGGTATACTCTTCTGATCACGGGTTTAATTAGCAAGTTTTATTTTACTGGAAGACCTCAATGTATTCATGTAATTCAATTTCACTGATTTGATCTCTTACTGGCTGGTCGCGTGCCCAAGTAGCAGCTCACAGTTAGGATTAGACACGCGTATATTGTAGAACACGGAATCTCTAGTAACCTCATGGGGGTACTGATCTAAGTTTTATATTCTTATGGCAGAAATACGTAGAACACAAATCAGTGGGCGAACGTTAGATATCACTAGAGTTTTAATATCTGAATAAGGTAATTACGAGAGTCAATGTCGCCTGTTAATTAATGAGCACTGATCGCTTAGTACGTCCCAAATGGAATGGTTAAATATGAGTTACACTGGGCAAGGTTTTAGCCACTTTATAGAAAGTTAATAAGCGAGTGTCAAACTAGTACTATAACACTTAGTACTAGCAACATGAATCTTGAATAGTATTTGTAGATCTGGTCCTGGTTATCTTGCTTCCGGTGATGTTGGGGGCTAACGACTGGTTCCTCGGCCGTCCAGGTGGTCCGAAATGTAGGAAGTTCTCAAGTCGGATCTCTTGACGATCGTTGCTGGCTACACACTTATATACCCACGAATTTGTGTGAAGGTTATAAGGTGCACGTTAGGACTTGTACATGGACAGATGCTTCTATTAGTCTTCTCTGCCATGGAGTCTGCCGAATCTGGAATCTCTCAACTCCGGAATAACACAAGGGCAGAGCTAGAGGTTAACTGCAGGGTAGTGACCACTGGTTGGTGTCTAGCTTTCAACTGATTTGACTGGGGGCGGGAGCTAGGTTTATAGGCTCGGTTCTGGACCCTGTAGACAGTAGGGATCTCGAGTCTTATGGACTTATTTGAGCTCTCAATAGATATGGGGACTAGGTAAGATGTTGATTACTGTTGTGGCACATGGCTATAGGAAGCCTTCATATTTTAATATAACTGAGCCTTAGTAAGAGGTACTATTTTGGCTATACTGGAAGTATTTATGGGAGAGAGACTGGATCTCCTTTGCGAGGAGGATGGGGACAGGCTGTGATAGGAGCGTCTCTCTTAGATTGTTCAATCTTCATTCTATGGTATAGCTGAGGTGCTAATTTAGTGATCAGAGTATACAAGAAAGGTAAATGGTTTATTGTGAGTTAATAGAGGTTAGTAAAGGTGTTAGTCATGCATGGTTAGTTCATTGATAGGAAGAATTCCTGTGCTACCTGGCAATGACTCAGAAGTCAAAACAGGGGCCAGGTATACCTCCGCGGGGGTGGGGGTCTCCCTCCTCGGGTGGGCAAAAAGGGGGAGCTGGGCGCCCTCTCTCCGTGATAGTCGTCCGGCGGCTGTGGCTAGGGGCTTGCCATATCACCAGTGTTTGTAATAACCCTCTGTCTATGAGACAGATGTGGGTGTCCTTAATACCAAAACCGAAGGTGCCTTGGCTAGCTGGTTTTACTCGGCTGGTTGTTAATTGTAGGGTTTGCTGGATGTGGTGGAGACTGGGTTGCTAACTCTGCCACATTTATCTGGAAGTATGGCAATAGAAGTTAGTTACTGGTGAGGCGGCTAGCCTCGCACCGACGACCATTGGGTGCCGGGTTGTGAATGGGTTGTAAGAGAGTAGATGGCATGCAAGGGGTTAGTAAAGTTCTAATGTTGTTCTGGCCTACTAAGTGAAGGTAGGCTGGATAGGAGTATATATATAAAGGTTGGAGAGCGTTAGCAACGGACAATTCAAGGATCTTCAAGAGGTATGAGAGAGAGGCTAGGTCGGACAAGAGTAGAGAAGCGCGGGGTCTTATAATGAGAGGGGAGGAGTTCAGGGGGCTATAGGGGAATTTGACCCTAAGGTCTCTGGGCGTGGGGGTGGCATTAGGCTGCAGTTGATATGGGAGTTTGAAAAGGCAGTGGAGTACGTTAGCCAAATGCTACCGGGGAATGCAACTATGGGGTGGTATATAAGTCTGGAAAAGATAGAGTTATGTGATCCGTCCGAGGGGTTATGGATACTATTAGTTGGCCCTGGGAACTGCGTTTTCTATGAAATATATATATATACCAACAAAAGCGGCAGTTCGTAGGGGTACTTAGTTATTGTTTCGGGGTACTTATGACAGATACTGGTAACAAGGTTATCTTATACAATCTCTGGTTGGGGTAAGAGGTGTATGACACGAAGTAAATTGGCGTAGTGTGGACTGTGGATACGAAGGAGGCAAGGGGAAGACGTATGACAATTGTGGAAAAGTAAATGGAAAAAGGTGAACACAATGGCGGATAAGGATACTTAACCTAAGGATTGAATACATAGATTTATGGGGCGATGGGTCTTCAGAAGCTTAGTCTGGCAAGACAAGATGTTAGGGAATGTTAATATTAATACTTAAACTAAGGATTGCATACATCGATGAACGACGACATTATAGTCGTCGTCCTAATAAG
The DNA here is from genome assembly GCA_032716605.1 of Paralithodes platypus. Taxonomy (NCBI): domain Eukaryota; kingdom Metazoa; phylum Arthropoda; class Malacostraca; order Decapoda; family Lithodidae; genus Paralithodes; species Paralithodes platypus. The sequence goes on along the minus strand of CM064486.1, from coordinate 56,551,152 downwards.
GTGATGAAACCTGGTTGATCTGTACTTGGCACAATACGACACAAGGACAGTGCCGCTATGTCGTATCAATACTGGTGGCAGTTAATATTATAGAGACACTTAGTTACTAGAGGAACAATGCAAGGGGGCGACTGAGCATGGGTTACATATATCTATACTTGTCATGGGAAATGATATACGAGGTCTAGGGACAGGCGTGGGTGTTTTAACTTCTAAGATATATAACATCTACTTCTCGGATGTAAGAACATACATAGATATAATTATGGCTGTCTGATGTGTTGGCATTGGCTCAACATAGGGACAGGGCATGGGTTTAATATGAATGTATATTCCTGTTCATCATCTTTGTAGTTAGGAGTGTAGGACACGAGGGGTAGTGTACGTGAGGTGTGGAAAATGGTCAGTTTAGAAAAGGTAGGTAGGTGCGGCCTGGAGCTGCTTAGCCCTGCGGGCTTGGGCCTGTCTTAAATGGCTGGCTCGGTCAGCTGGTCCTTTCGTTCTGTGGACCTTTCTTCCGGGTGTTTCTGTGTGGTGTTCGCTCGTGGCTTCTGTGGTGGGCTTCTTGTTCTGGGGCATTTTACTTCCCTCTCCTTCATTATAGGCTCGTCCTCGAGCCTCAAGGGTGATGTAAAAAGAAGCATAGTGATGGTGGGTCATTTTAAGGGTATTTAGAAAGTTCCACCAAGCAAGAGAGCGACGGTCAAGTTTCTTTTGCAGGTCAATGTATACCTGTAAGAATGTGTCCTCTGTGTTGTGGCGGGCGGCTGCCCGGGCTTGGTGTGGGTGTGGTACACGGGCCAAGTGTCCAGTGGGGGTTTTTACTTTAACCTTTCGTATGAATGGTTTGTAGCTTTCCCCCGTGGGGGTCGGAGTGAGGTGTGTGGGAATGACAGGAAGTCTGTTTAGTGTGGTGAATGGGTTACTAACCGAAAGGGGATTCACGCGTGACAACAGAGCTGGGGATGAAGGTGTAATGTGAGTCTGGGTTTTATTTGGTTTTCTTGGGCGGTGTTGTAGGTTGGGAATATATAGTGAGGCAATGCGCAAGATCGGTTTAGGTAAGGTGGGTGAAGGAGGTGTGTGGGAAGGAGGGGGTGTGTGTGTTGTGTGGCTTGGGTCCTTAGTGTCAGAACGGGGTGTTATTTTTGTATCGCTGTCTTTAAATCTGATGGGTCTGTTGATTATTCTACCTCTGGCGGTCCTGGTGGGAAGGTAGATGTTTGTCGTGGGACTTGAGTCGCTCGACGATGTTTTATATTGAGGGGAAGCACGTTTTATAGGTAAATGACATGTGGGGGTTTTCTCAGGGGTGACTTTGTGGGGGGGGGGGGTTCTCAAGGGGTGGTGGGGGGGGGGGGTGAGAGGAGGAGGTTGGTCGGTGTGTGGGTGGGGTGGTGGGGATCGTGGAGGGGAAAGGGGCGGATGCGTGGGGGGCTAGACGGGTCGGTAAGGAGTGTAGATTTAACTTGGTGAGTTGGGGGTAGGGGGGTGTGTGGGTGTGTTTGATGAGGTTGGTGATTTGCTGGTGATTATTCGTCTTCTTTCCCTTTGTGGGGGAGAATTCGACGAAGAAGAAGAAGAGGAGGAGGAGAAGGGTAGTGGTCTGGCAGCCCTACGGAACTTGGTTAGCAGGGTGTGTTTTCTGGAGGTTTTAAACAATTTTTGTCATGGGCGTAAGTTGTAGCGTGAGGTTACTGAGGTAGATTGTGTGGTGCGGTTGGGTGTGTACGTGGTTTGGGGTGGGGGTGGTGGTTTTCTCACTGTGGTGCCTGGTGGAGGTATGTCAGGGCTAGACGGGAGGGTTTCTGTTGTGGTCGGGGTTGTGGGTGGAGGTTTTCGTACTTGGATAAGTTGGGGAGGAACTTGACTATCAGAAGTGAAGGAAGGTGTCATGGTGGAAGAGGGTGTGATAGTGGGGGCTTGGGGTTTGTGGAGGTTAGTTTGGGGGGTATGTTGAGAAAAGATTTGTCGGTTCGGTGCTGGAGGGCTTAGGTCCTTAGGGGTTTGTATGGGAATATTCATAGCCTGAGTGGGAGGGTGAGTAGGGGTGTTTAATTTAGGGTCGGACGTGTGGGGTGGGGTAATGTCTTGTGGCTTTAGAGGTTTAAACGCTCGGACGAATCTAGTTCGGAGCGTGCGAGTCATGCCGTGATAGTCGATGGTGACTTGAAAGGCATTTGGGACTTGTATGACGGTGTAGGGCCCGACATAGCGAGGGCCTAACTTGTTGGTGATAGGAAGGTTGGCTACCATTACGGTGTCATGGATGGCGAAAGGGTTTTTGTCATCGATGTTATCAGTTTTGGTGTCTTGACAGATCTGGGCGGTATGGAGGGTGTTTTGCAGATGTTGCAATGGGTCAATTGTGGAGGTGGTGGAGGGAAGGTGAGCGTGGTGGTGGAATGGCAGTAACAGGGGGGGTACACCGTAAACACGTTCATGAGGGGAAATACCGTCTTCCCGAGGACAGGTGTTCATACCCCACTGTATCATCTTTAGTTGTGATGGCCAGTCTGAGGTGTTAAGAGCAATAATTCTTGTACGTAACTGGTTGTTGATGGTGCGATGGCTGCGTTCGCATATAGCATTTCCTTGAGGCCAGTACGGGGATGAGTGTTTAATCTTAATACCGCATTGTTGGGTGAATTGTTGCCAAACGTGTCCACTAAACTCGGGGGCATTGTCCGATAGAAGAGCAAGGGGAAGGCCGAATATAGGGAACACTTCTGTGGCAAGCAGTGTGGCGACTGTGGTGGCTGTGTGGTCTTTAACTGGGCAGGCTATTAAAAATTTTGAATATACGTCTACAAATGTGACGATATCGCGGTTGCCAGCGTAAGAAGGGAACGGGCCCATGATGTCGAGGGATAGGACTTGGAACGGTTTGTTGGCAGAAATGGTACCAGCTGGGCCTGGGGTGCGTGATCTATCCTTTCCCAATAAACACGGTTTGCAGGATTCTGTCACTCGTTGTGCAATTTTGGACGGGTTGGGGGTCCAGTATTGGTCTGTGAAGATCTTTAACATTTTCTGTTGTCCAAGGTGTATGCCGTTTCCCTCGTGGATGGCAATCATGTAGTCGTGGGCTATGGTGGGGTCCAAGATTATGTGACCAGTGTCTGTGGCAAGTTGATCTCCCCAGCGAGTCAGTCTCCTGAAGACATTTAACGGTATCCAGGGGGGTCTGATTCGTGCTTCCCAAGATTGAATTAGGGAGGGGGCTGGGGGTGCATTCTGTCGGGGGGTGGGGGTAGATACCAATTGAGTGTTTTGTAAGGCGGCTAGGTTGGTGGGGGGGTCTTTTGGTACTGGCAAACGTGACAGGGCGTCTGCATTAGTATGGAGTTTGCCGGGACGATATTGTATGGTAAAGTCGTAGTCCTCTAGTGTCTCTCTCCAACGTACCAAAATGGCTGAGTTGGTTTCGCACCTACGCAGCCATTGTAAAGATTGATGGTCGGTAATTATTTCGAGTTTTGCGCCCAACACAAATGACCGGAAGTGGCTGAGTGCCCAAATGATCCCTAAGCACTCTTTCTTGGTGGCTGCGTAATTCTGTTGGGGTGGGGTGAGTGTGGAGCTGGCATACGCTATCACATGTTCCTTTCCATCTCTGAATTGAGCTAATACTGCACCTATGGCGTACAGATATACGTCGGTATAAAGACGGAAAGGTTTCTGGTAGTCAGGGAAAACGACAATAGGGGCTTGGATTAGCTTTTGCTTCAAAGTGTTAAACGCGAGGTCTCTTTCAGGTGTCCAGGCGAACGGGGTGTCTTTGTGGGTAAGTTGGTGGAGGGGTCTGGCTATGGTGGCAAAGTGTGGGACGAAACGTCTGTAGTATGTGGCTAAACCTAGAAACGAACGTATTCCTTTAACCGTGGTGGGTGGGGTTTGGTTTTGTATGGCTTGAAGTTTCTTTGGGTCTGGCGCAATACCATGTTCAGATATCACGTGTCCGAGAAAATCTACCTTATTCCGGGCAATCACGCACTTTGAGGGTTTTAATTTCAACCCGGCGGCTCGGATTCTTTGAAGGACTTGTCTCAACCTGAGGAGGTGTTCTTCCCAGGTTGGAGAGTACACAATAATATCGTCCAGATAGGCTAGGCAGGTTTCCCAGGTTAGGCCATGTAATACCGTTTTCATCAAACGGGAGAAAGTGGCGGGTCCGTTACAGAGGCCAAAAGGTAGGACGTTAAATTCATAGTGATGGCCACCACTAGTGGAAAATGCTGTTTTCTTTTGGTCCTCGGCCTTGATAGGCACTTGCCAATACCCTGCTTGCAAGTCGAGGGTAGTGAACCATTTGGATCCGTATAGGGAGTCAAGGGAATCGTCTATTCGGGGTAAGGGCGTAGCGTCTTTAATGGTTATGTCATTTAACCTCCTGTAGTCGACGCAAAAACGGGTTGTCCCATCTTTCTTTTTGACTAGGACAACAGGGGAAGACCAGGGGATAGTGGACGGGGTGGCAATCCCGGCCTCTAACATTTCCTGGACTTGGCGTTCCTCTTCCTGACGTTGTATGGGGTTCTTTCTACGGGATGGTTGTCGTATGGGGGGGCCTGTGGTGTTAATGATGTGTTGTTCTACATCAGTCTGTCCGATTTCGGTGGGTTGTTGGGCAAACACGTCACTGAATTCCAGCAGTAGGTCGTACATGCCGTTCTTTTGGTGGTCAGATAGTGTCTCAGGAAGAGGGGGCAATTGGAGGCTGGTAGGGGTGTCGTTACAATGTATGGGGAGGTCATCGAAAGTTTCGAGGTCTCCTATAATGAGACCTTTTGGTAATGTCAGGGGTTCCTCTGAGATATTTGCCACGAGAATGTGGTTGATGCGAGCGGAAATGATGGCGGGTTGTAAGAGGCAACGATGGGGGTTGGGGGACGTGTTAGTGGGGGAAAATATCATGTGAGTTTGGGGTATGGGCCGCAGGTTCACCCATTTTTGATGGTGGGGGGGAATTTGGCATTTATCCTGAACTACCGCTGGGCTAATGATGGTGGGGAATTGAATGGCGAGCAGGTGCTTGGTACTTATAAGGGGGGCAAGGTCACTTTGGTGGGGGTCACGCGTGAGGGGGGGATTAACGGCGCATGTGAGAGCATCAGTGGGGCGCGGTGTGAGGGGGTTAGAAAACGGGATTTGTTGGGGGGACTGCGGAGGGTTGGTGGGGGGAGCGTTGTCGGTGGCAGTAACGGTTTGTTTGGAGTTTATGTGGGTTTGGTGGTTATGTTTGTCATGAGAGAGCGAGTCAAGTGTGGGGTTGTGAATTTTTTTAGGGGTGTGGATTGTGTGGGGGTGGAAGGGAGCTACTGACGAAAAACTGTCACAAGGGGGATTGGGGTGGTGGTGGAATAGCTGGGCATTTCTGGGGGCATGGTGGGAACATGGTCGTGTCCCTCGGTCGGCACGCGTGCGGGCGGTTCAGATAGGTGAGAGGTGACCGAGTTAGAAAACGGGATTTGCTGGGGGGACTGCGGAGGGTTGGTGGGGAAAAAGTTAGGTGTAGAACATGGGTTATTGGTGTAGGACTGGTGTATTGATGTGGGGTTGTTAACAGGACGAAGGTGGGGAATTTTTTTGGTGGCAGTAACGGTCTGGTTACAGGTGATGTGGGACTGGTGAGTTTGTTGGTCATGAGAGGGCGAGTCAAGTGTGGGGTTGTGAAATTTTCTATGGGTGTGAATTGTGTGGGGGGAAAAGGGAGCTACTGACGGAAAACTGTCACAAGGGAGTTGGTGTTGGTTGTGGGATAGTTGAACATTTCTGGGGGCATGGGCAAAACATTGTTGGGTACATTGGTCGGCATTTTCTCTGGAAACATGTGTACATAAACATTGGATAGAATTATGGGTACATATCTCAGAGTCTGTCCTGAAAACATGGGAGGATTTATTCTGGACAGAGTTACGAGAATTGAGGGGGTTACCGAGAGGGAGTTGCTTGGACTTGTCTTCTTTCGTTTGTTGAGGCATTGTTTTACTGAATGGAGTGAGGTTTTGAGAGCACTCCGGGCAAGGGGAGGTTTTAGGAGTCACCTTAGTGCTAGCTGCAACTTGGTAACCCTGACTCAGGGTTTGTTGAGGGGAGGTTGTTTTTTTCTATTTGGGAATGGGTTTCTGCGCGATTGGTTTGTCAGAGGCTTTGGGCTGGAATTTGTTTTTGAATGAGATCAGCCTTTGGCCGCAGTCAATCTGGGCCTGGAGTTTTTGAAGGAGGTCAAGTCCAAGGAAACCATCATATTGTTTACAGTTGGAGGAAAATACTGTGAATGTGTGATAACAACGAGCATGGGGGTCAGGAGTGGTTACTGATAGGGGTAAAGTGTCTCCTAGGAGATTTAAGTAAGTATCAGCAGCTGAGATGAGTTCTGTTTTGGTGTTTAACAAAGGGCCAAATAGTCGGGGATGTTTTTCATAGTAAGATTTGAACAAACATGACTTGGCAGCTCCCGTGTCGATTAGCAAGCGGACAGGAATGTCCTTGATTTTGGCCATGTAATAAATGGGGGCAGTGCGACTAGTTATGGCGTCCCCCGCCGAGCCCATCGTGGGCGGGGGATACTTTGAAAATCCTGGGGGTCGGTATCTACCTCCTCCAGGGTTTCTTCAGTATCGTCTGAGGTCATGATATGGGGGGCTATTTCTTCCTCTTGTCCCCACTCCTCTTCATTTACAGAAATGCGAGGAGTCGAGGGGTGAGGTTTGGCAGAGTCACGAATTTGATGGAGGGCACACTGAGCATTACAGGCAGGGAAATCATAGGGGTTGATAATAACTAAGGTAGGGTTTTTACTTTGGTAGGTGTTGTAGTTGCTGTTCCGGTTGAAGATTCTGCGTGGCTGGGTCGGTTGGAACCGGGGTCTACTGGGTTGGGGCTTGCCGGAAGGGTAGGTGGGTCTGTTGTTGAAGGATGAGGCTGGGTAGGCATTCTTGGAGTTTTGGTGGTTGGTTTGCTGTGGGTGCGTGGGAAACCTCTTGATTGCAGCGATTTGGGTGGGTGCTTCTGTGCGCACGGCCAAAATACATCGGATCGTGATGAGGTCTTTTTTGTATCCGACGAAATCGTGCACCCGGAAATGGTCTTTTACTGCTGAGGGCAATATCGACACAAGGTTGACCAGAATTTGCTGTTCTTGTTGGATTCTGGTCAACGTGGGGAAAGAAATTTTTATGTGTTGGGCAAGCGTATTCACTGTGGCATCTACATCGCCTTCGAATTTAGTGTCTAGGATACGGGTGTGGGCCACGAAAGCGCCCAACGAAGGCTTAATGGCTTCTATCACTATTGTGCGAAATTCGTTCCAGGTGAGATCAGGGTGCACTTGATAGGCAACCAGGGAAACAGCTTTTCCCAGGTGCGTTAATGTTACGGCTATTTTTTGTGCGTCCGTGGTATAAGCCATGTCAAGTAAGGGTTTCACTATGTCCATGAATATTTCGATCCCATAATTTGTTTCATCATAATGTGGGATGGAAGCGTGAGGATGGTGCGCCATGATGTTCTCGTGTTCTAGCTGTTCCAAACTTGCAATGTAATGCAACCTTTTATCCGAATCAAGAACCACCGCTGCCGCCAATGTTATGCCCTGTTTTTCTACAGGTTTAACTTGGGTAATGTGAGTTCTAATTGACTGGGTATATAAGGCTGCATGCACAATACAAGGTATGAGGAATAGAGAACACAAAATAAACACACGGTAACACGACACACGTTCACGTTTATTGAAGTAAGTAAATAAAGAGCATGGAAAGATAGTAATTCTCGCACAAAACAAATAATAGAAGGGAACTGCTAGCATTAGCGGATCTGGATGGAGCCTAGTCTCCCACTTCCAACGTTCAGGTATACTCTTCTGATCACGGGTTTAATTAGCAAGTTTTATTTTACTGGAAGACCTCAATGTATTCATGTAATTCAATTTCACTGATTTGATCTCTTACTGGCTGGTCGCGTGCCCAAGTAGCAGCTCACAGTTAGGATTAGACACGCGTATATTGTAGAACACGGAATCTCTAGTAACCTCATGGGGGTACTGATCTAAGTTTTATATTCTTATGGCAGAAATATGTAGAACACAAATCAGTGGGCGAACGTTAGATATCACTAGAGTTTTAATATCTGAATAAGGTAATTACGAGAGTCAATGTCGCCTGTTAATTAATGAGCACTGATCGCTTAGTACGTCCCAAATGGAATGGTTAAATATGAGTTACACTGGGCAAGGTTTTAGCCACTTTATAGAAAGTTAATAAGCGAGTGTCAAACTAGTACTATAACACTTAGTACTAGCAACATGAATCTTGAATAGTATTTGTAGATCTGGTCCTGGTTATCTTGCTTCCGGTGATGTTGGGGGCTAACGACTGGTTCCTCGGCCGTCCAGGTGGTCCGAAATGTAGGAAGTTCTCAAGTCGGATCTCTTGACGATCGTTGATGGCTACACACTTATATACCCACGAATTTGTGTGAGGGTTATAAGGTGCACGTTAGGACTTGTACATGGACAGATGCTTCTATTAGTCTTCTCTGCCACGGAGTCTGCCGAATCTGGAATCTCTCAACTCCGGAATAACACAAGGGCAGAGCTAGAGGTTAACTGCAGGGTAGTGACCACTGGTTGGTGTCTAGCTTTCAACTGATTTGACTGGGGGCGGGAGCTAGGTTTATAGGCTCGGTTCTGGACCCTGTAGACAGTAGGGATCTCGAGTCTTATGGACTTATTTGAGCTCTCAATAGATATGGGGACTAGGTAAGATGTTGATTACTGTTGTGGCACATGGCTATAGGAAGCCTTCATATTTTAATATAACTGAGCCTTAGTAAGAGGTACTATTTTGGCTATACTGGAAGTATTTATGGGAGAGAGACTGGATCTACTTTGCGAGGAGGATGGGGACAGCTGTGATAGGAGCGTCTCTCTTAGATTGTTCAATCTTCATTCTATGGTATAGCTGAGGTGCTAATTTAGTGATCAGAGTATGCAAGAAAGGTAAATGGTTTATTGTGAGTTAATAGAGGTTAGTAAAGGTGTTAGTCATGCATGGTTAGTTCATTGATAGGAAGAATTCCTGTGCTACCTGGCAATGACTCAGAAGTCAAAACAGGGGCCAGGTATACCTCCGCGGGGGTGGGGGTCTCCCTCCTCGGGTGGGCAAAAAGGGGGAGCTGGGCGCCCTCTCTCCGTGATAGTCGTCCGGCGGCTGTGGCTAGGGGCTTGCCATATCACCAGTGTTTGTAATAACCCTCTGTGTATGAGGCAGATGTGGGTGTCCTTAATACCAAAACCGAAGGTGCCTTGGCTAGCTGGTTTTACTCGGCTGGTTGTTAATTGTAGGGTTTGCTGGATGTGGTGGAGACTGGGTTGCTAACTCTGCCACATTTATCTGGAAGTATGGCAATAGAAGTTAGTTACTGGTGAGGCGGCTAGCCTCGCACCGACGACCATTGGGTGCCGGGTTGTGAATGGGTTGTAAGAGAGTAGATGGCATGCAAGGGGTTAGTAAAGTTCTAATGTTGTTCTGGCCTACTAAGTGAAGGTAGGCTGGATAGGAGTATATATATAAAAGGTTGGAGAGCGTTAGCAACGGGAAATTCAAGGATCTTCAAGAGGTATGAGAGAGAGGCTAGGTCGGACAAGAGTAGAGAAGCGCGGGGTCTTATAATGAGAGGGGAGGAGTTCAGGGGGGCTATAGGGGAATTTGACCCTAAGGTCTCTGGGCGTGGGGGTGGCATTAGGCTGCAGTTGATATGGGAGTTTGAAAAGGCAGTGGAGTACGTTAGCCAAATGCTACCGGGGAATGCAACTATGGGGTAGTATATAAGTCTGGAAAAGATAGAGTTATGTGATCCGTCCGAGGGGTTATGGATACTATTAGTTGGCCCTGGGAACTGCGTTTTCTATAATATATATATACCAACAAAAGCGGCAGTTCGTAGGGGTACTTAGTTATTGTTTCGGGGTACTTATGACAGATACTGGTAACAAGGTTATCTTATACAATCTCGGTTTGGGGTAAGAGGTGTATGACACGAAGTAAATTGGCGTAGTGTGGACTGTGGATACGAAGGAGGCAAGGGGAAGACGTATGACAATTGTGGAAAAGTAAATGGAAAAAGGTGAACACAATGGCGGATAAGGATACTTAACCTAAGGATTGAATACATAGATTTATGGGGCGATGGGTCTTCAGAAGCTTAGTCTGGCAAGACAAGATGTTAGGGAATGTTAATATTAATACTTAAACTAAGGATTGCATACATCGATGAACGACGACATTATAGTCGTCGTCCTAATAAGGTGATGAAACCTGGTTGATCTGTACTTGGCACAATACGACACAAGGACAGTGCCGCTATGTCGTATCAATACTGGTGGCAGTTAATATTATAGAGACACTTAGTTACTAGAGGAACAATGCAAGGGGGCGACTGAGCATGGGTTACATATATCTATACTCGTCATGGGAAATGATATACGAGGTCTAGGGACAGGCGTGGGTGTTTTAACTTCTAAGATATATAACATCTACTTCTCGGATGTAAGAACATACATAGATATAATTATGGCTGTCTGATGTGTTGGCATTGGCTCAACATAGGGACAGGGCATGGGTGTTTTTAATATGAATGTATATTCCTGTTCATCATCTTTGTAGTTAGGAGTGTAGGACACGAGGGGTAGTGTACGTGAGGTGTGGAAAATGGTCAGTTTAGAAAAGGTAGGTAGGTGCGGCCTGGAGCTGCTTAGCCCTGCGGGCTTGGGCCTGTCTTAAATGGCTGGCTCGGTCAGCTGGTCCTTTCGTTCTGTGGACCTTTCTTCCGGGTGTTTCTGTGTGGTGTTCGCTCGTGGCTTCTGTGGTGGGCTTCTTGTTCTGGGGCATAATAGTTCACATGTGTGGGGAGGTTCCTCTCACACCGCTCTCCTAGACAAAGTTGAAAGGAAGGCCTTTCGTATCATTAACTCCCGTCCACTCAACAACTCTCTGCAATCTCTCTCTCTCCGCCGCAATGTTGCATCTCTCTCGCTATTCTATCGCTACTATAATAATCAGTGTTCCTCGGAGCTTTCCCGGTGTATACCACCTCCTTTACGTAGGGCACGTGGTATCCGTCTTGCAACTCAATCCCACCCCTACTCTGTGCAACTCTCCAACCCGAGAGTGAAACGTTACTCTCAAACTTTCTTCTACTCAACAGCTGAGCTCTGGAACTCTCTCCCAGAATCAGTCTTTCCCTCTTCCAATGACTTAAATTGCTTCAAACTCCGTGTGTCCAGGCATTTTGGCTCGAACGTCCCTTGATTTTGGCCCTGTCACTCTTTCAACTATGGGGGAGGCACTCGCTATAGGCAGTTCTGCCTTTTGCCTCCCTCAATCACATAGAAAAAAAAAAAAAAAAAACAAAACATGCTGTATCTTTCACTCCCCTCCCTCTTCTCCTCACTCCACACACCTCCTCACATGCTGCACAGATCTCTTCCTTAAACACCTTGCTTGTCTCCTCCACTTCCTCCATATCTTCCAGGTCGAACCCACCTAGTCGTCTTTCTACTGCTCTCCTGTACTCTTCCCTGATTTCCTCCTCCTGTAGCCTCTCCACCCTCCTCACCATTCCACCTTCCTCTCGCCTCCCTCCAGCTCTCCTCACCCACTTCTTTTGTATCCTAACCTTAACTACTACTACATAATAATCAGAGAGACCCCCTCCAATACCCCTATACACCCTAGCATCTATCACAGATTTCTTCATTCTTTCATCCACACATATATAATCAATCAGTGACATTCGTTCCAACACTGTCTTATCTTTCATCGTCCACACCACTTTCCATGTGTACCTGTGTATCATTCTGTGTCGGAAGAAGGTGTTGGCTATCCACAACCTCCTCCCCACACATACGTCCACAAGTGCACTACCATTCCCATTCACCTCTGACGGTACCCTCCACCCTCCCATCACTCCATCAACTTTCCTATCACCCACCTTACCATTCATTTCCCCAATCAGAAATATTCTTTCGTTCTTGTCAAACTTATCCAGGCACGCCTCCACATTCACCCAGAACTCCTCTTTCTCTCTTACAAGTTTATCCTCTGTCGGAGCATACACACACACACAATCATCCACGTTTGTATTCCGTTTGTATTCCTACTTTCATTCTCACCCACACAATCCTTGAACCCACAGACTCATATTCTCTTACACACTCCTTCCATTTGTTACTTACAAACAAACACGCACCTTCTCTCGCTGCTCCCTCACTCACTCCAGCACACACACCCATTCCACACTCCCACTCTCTCACATCTGTACCCTTCCATTTGGTCTCCGTCATGTAGTTGTGTACACCCTATGTGGTGGATTGTGTTCTTTTATTTCAAAAATTTATTTTATTAAGCGTTGTTTCCACATAGCGATTTTGATCAGTTCTTTTGCATTTATCTTTGAGATGATGGGTCTAAAGACGAGCCACCCAAATAACAATTACAGAATAGCCAGTCTGCAACTCCAAGACCCCATAATTAAGACAAGAAAATAGCAGAGACACCCCCAATTTTCCCATGCTCTAGCCCCTGGCAAATTACCCAAGCGACCCCTGTTCCACCGTTTTCTATGACAGCCACAGGCGGGAGGCCCCTCCCACTAATTAGCCAGGGCGACGCCCCCAGCCCTCACAGCCAACCAAAACTCAACTTTCCTCAGCCTTCACAGCCAACAAAATTTAACACAGCATTTCCTCAGCCCCCAGATCTTGTTTATAATGAAAAATAGTTATGCAAGTAAAACATCAATGGCCTGGAGTCTACCGGTAGAAAAGGATGTAAACGAGAGGGCACATTGTGGCGGATCGGGAGATCCAATAATCCTCAACCAAGACCAACTATTAAGTCAGCTATATCAAGGTTTGGGTAGGAAGATAACTCATAGACAAGTCCATATACATCCCATTTCTTCCTTAGTAGATTAAGCAACTAAGTTGTAGTTAATTATTGAACTACCTAACACATAATTTATATATGCATGTAAACCACCATTAGGTATACCTACGATAAGTAATTACCTCACAACTTCATCACAACGAATTCTCTATATCCCTCTTATCCCGAAGACTTTCCACCGGGAGTCAAAAGAAAGGCCGCATATCATCTCAGGTAAATTGTGGAAAAGAGGTAAGCTACACGACCCTGCTACTCACTGCCCTACCCAGGCACTGAGAGTAGAACTGTGTAGCTGGCACCAGCCTGCACCAGTCCTACCCAGGAACTGAGTAGCAGTAACTATGTAGCTGGCACTAGCTGGCACCAGCCTGCACCAGCCTGCCCCTGCCCTGCTTGGAGAGTGTGCGATCCTGAAGTGCTACCCCTCGGATTTATACTCCAAGCCGGCCCTGCCCCTGAAGTGCTACCCCTAGGATTTATACTCCAAGCCGGCCCTGCCCCTGAAGTGCTACCCCTAGGATTTATACTCCAAGCCGGCTCTGCCCCTGAAGTGCTGCCCCTAGGACCTACAACCTACGTTGGCCAGCCCTCCAAACATTCCCTAAGGTTCTGTGTGTCTTTTCGTTGTATTATTGTTGTTGAGGTATAGGTAAAAATACGTGAATCGTGTTGCGTTAATTAATTCTGAGATCTGTGCCCAAGATCTTAATTTCATATTATGTTAATCCTTCTGAATCGTTATATAAAGACTTAGTTAAGGTCTGTGTTTAAGACCTAGTGTTCAGAATCAATTCATTGTCTCTAGAACGTCCTACGCATACATTATATACATTTGCTTTAATTAACTCACCTTGTCGCACTCACAGATTTTCCTAATATATGTATTCTGTTGTGTATTTTGCAAGTTGAGGTCGAGTGTATTTCGTGTGTAATTACCCTTCTTGATTCATCGCTGATTACCTAGAACCTACGCCCAATTTAATAATTAATTTACCACAGTATCCTCATTGAGAAGTGTTGTTACTTTATCAACACATTTATTTCCCGAGTTCCCCCATTTTTACTCTCTTACTTAAACTCCATTGTAATTATTTAATGAATTAGTATTTACGTTCATTTGATTACTGATGTAAGTAATTCTGATTCTTCATGCTTGGGAATTCCGGTATTGCATAGAATCTGTTACTTAGTTCAACATCACTTACCTTACACCCGTATTTTGGTGTAGGTTTATTTTAAGACTGTTAACTCGTTCAGACGTCTTGGTAATACTTTTTGAGTATTACCTTAGCACAACTTCGTCGTGTGCGTCCCCTCCTGTTAATTCATTCAGGCCTTTTGGGTATACTATTTTGAGTATTACCTTAGCACATCTTTGTCGTGTGCGTCACCTTCCTGTTAATTCATTCAGGCCTTTTGGGTACACTATTGTGAGTGTTACCTTAGTACAACTTTGTCGTGTATGCCCCCTTCTATTCATATTTAATATTGAATTTAATATTTCCTTATACTGTCATTCCTTGATAGTTTCAGAGCTTTCATTATCTAAGCTTATTTAATCAATTATACTCTATTCTTATATCCAATTAATAGATATTCCCATATATCCCATTCCTAATTATATATTCAATTTATATCCGAATTCCTCAGCTCGTTTCGTTATTCTTACATACGATCGTTGATGTGAATATAAGATATTCATTAGAAATAACATAATTTAATCTATCCAAGTAATCTTTTGTGAAATAAATTAACTCTTCTCTTGCCCCCAATTTCAGAGTAATATTATATACATTACCATTCTGGTTGCATTAACTTTGAAATTACTGTCAGCCACCTCAGTCCAGTAGGTGACCTGACCTCAACAGATTCATTAGGAAGGTCACTTGAGTATACCACGACTACCTAGCCGGCCCGCCACTACCAGTCGTCTGACTCAGTCTCCAAACTAGAGTTATTATTTACTCTCTCAACTCTTCCAGCCTCTCTTGTTAGAGATTGTGTTCTAGTGCTTTCACAGTTGTTTTATTCACGAAAGACACTCGACTCACATCACGATTATTATTAAGGTTTATTCTATAAGTTACGTATATTATTGAGTTGCAGATTATTCACCTTGTTTATAACTTCAGTTGAAGAGCGATTGCTCCCCATTCATGATCTACCATTTATATGCCTGGTAATCCTTGCCTGATAGTTCCCATAATTATCTAGGCGAAGCTACATACTGATTTTCAGGTATTTAGATCTAATTGAATAAACTGGTGTATAATTATTATGTGTGTTGTTATTGAGTACTGTAGTACCTAATTGAATACTTATTTGTGAGAGTAAGACAGTGTTAGATTTGACCCTGTTGAGTTATTTATGGTCTATAAGTCCAGATCTGGATTTTAGTAAAGACTATATCACGAGCTGTAAATATTATAGCCCGACATAACAATCTTGTATCGTCCCAGTTTTAGTTTGTTTATTTTGTAAGTTTTACATTATAATTTCATTAGGTTCAGGGACAGTACAAATGTGAGGCCGGTCTTTACCGGTGGAAACATCGGTACATGACCTGTGCCCCACGTGCTGTCCCTTCCTTTACTTGTACGAGAATATAGGCATATACTGACAATGCACAATCACAAACAAATCACAACCCCCACACGTATCTCTGAGAACACTGCCACAATATTAGACCACATAAACTGTAACAGAGAGGACAAAATATCCCAATCAGGGGTTATACAGACTGGGATAAGTGATCACTTCGTCACATATTGCACACGGAAAACCACAACAATTACCCTAGAGAATCACAAGGTTATCAAAACAAGGTCACTCAGAAACTACAATAAGGAAACATTTCTGGACATTTTATGGAATACAGACTGGTCTCCAGTGTTTGGAAGTACAAACGTTAATGACGCATGGGTTGGCTTCAGAACCATCATCACAAACATCCTAGACGAAATAGCTCCTCTGAAAGACATACGAATTAAAGCAAGGTCAGACCCATGGATCAACAATGACATACTACACCATCTGGAACACAGAGACAATCTGTTAAAAAGGCTAGCGAAACATAGACAGGATCAAGGTCTGAAACATGAGTTCAACAGGGCCAGGAATAACTAAGTAGGAAAATGAAATCAGCGAAAACTAATTATTTTCACAATAAGGCAGAGGAATATCAGAATAACCCAAAGAAACTATGGAGGCACCTAAAAACAACAGGCTACAGCAACAAGACAAGGGATTCGTCTAACACTAATATTGCTCTCACCATTAATGATCAGGTTTGCCACGATAAACGACAAATTTCAACCTACTTCAACTCCTTCTTCACTTTTATAGCAAACACACTTGCACAGAACCTACCTCAACCTCTCAATAAATACACGACAACAACGGCCACCTTTCGTAATTTCTACAGAGATAAAGACATACACCCAAACACATTTGGATTGCAAAATGTTACACCAAAATACACTTTTGACGAGCTGTCTAACCTAAATGTACATAAAAGCACAGGACCAGACAAAATTCCTGCCAAATTTCTACGAGATGGAGCCATTGGTATAGCAGGCCCCCTAACCCATCATCAACTTGTCAATTAACACCAACACTGTACCTGCTGAACTGAAGGAAGCTATTGTAACCCCTCTATTCAAGAAAGGAAATAAACTAGAAGTTGGTAACTACAGACCAGTTAGCATATTATGTATTGTATCTAAAATCCTTGAAAGAGCGGTATACACCCAAATTGAACACTACCTCAAACAAAATGATCTATTCTATAAGTTTCAATCAGGTTTCAGATGCATGTACTCGACAGACTCCTGTCTCATCCACTTAACGGATCACATTCGTAAAGAAATGTCTAAAGGTAACTACACCGGTATGGTTCTTCTTGATCTACAAAAGGCGTTTGACACAGTAGACCATGATATCCTATGTAATAAACTACAAGCAATGGGCATAGGATCTGTGAACTGGTTTAAATCTTATCTTAGTGGTAGAACCCAAAGAGTCAAAATTGACGATAATATATCTGATCCTATGCCAATTAACTGTGGGGTCCCGCAGGGAAGCATCCTTGGTCCCTTACTCTTTCTCTGTTATGTGAACGACATGGAACTGAGCGTCTCATGTAAATTATTACTGTATGCAGACGACAGCGTGCTCCTGGTTTCAGGAAAAGACCCAATAAGTATTGCCGCTTCACTTTCCAAAGAACTAGAATCATGTAGTGAATGGCTAGTGGACAATAGACCATCTCTTCACCTGGGCAAGACGGAAGCCATCTTATGTGGAACAAAACGCAAACTGAAAGACATTGTGGGCTTCTCGGTCAACTGTAATGATATTCCTATAACAACAGTGTCACAAGTTAAATATCTCAGACTAAAACTGGACGCGAGTTTGTCAGGTGAAACAATTTTGGAATCTATCCTGAGTAAGTGTAGAGCACGTATAAAATACCTGTATAGACAGGTGGGATGCTTGCCCGCGGCGACCAAAAAGACCCTCTGCCAAGCGATTGTTCAATGTCATTTTGACTATTCTGTGTCATCCTGGTACTCTGCATCATCTAAATCAGCACAGCACAAACTTCAGGTCACTCAAAATAAAATGGTTAGGTTCATGCTGAACTTAGGACCCAGATCACATGTTGGCCAGGAACAACTTCAGTCACTAGGTATGCTCAATGTCGCTGACAGGGCCAAACAAATCAGGCTCACTAATGCCTTCAAAATTTTCTATGACAGAGCTCCAGAGTACCTAAAGAATGATTTTGTTAAAGCAAATGAGAGGAGTGGACATAATACAAGAAACAGGATGTTTAATTTTAAGGTCCCAAGAATCCAAGGACAGGGTAAGCAAACATTCTTCTTCACCGCCATCAAAGACTGGAACGACCTACCCCAGTCAGTCCGTGAAAAGAGAACACTGTATTCCTTCAGACGTAGCCTGAAGGAACACCTGAACCGGACAGCTGCGAGAAGGGAGCACCAAGCTTATGTCTACTACTAAATGCGACATAAGAGATAGACAAACCAAACTGAAATTATTACTGATTACGGATTACTGATATTTACTATAGGATGTAAGGTATCTTAAAATAACCCCCTAGAAATACTTTCTCTAAAGTATCTATTTCTTTATCCTCCCCATTTTTCCCCAGCTAACCTAATCCCACAAGGACCCCAATGGAAATACGCCTAACGGCCTTATTGGGCTATCCTTAGTTGGAATTATGCAAGGATGGTACATGTCATATTTGTAACAAACTATGTGGTACCAAATCTGTAAATTGCTAACTGAATAAATATTATTATTAGGGGTTCGTCCCCTACGGGGAACCCCTATTGTAATCATTAAACCTGGAATTTCATCCAAATTCTTCTTACGCGCCGGTTTCGACGCAATAACTCCAGAACCGCTTTTTGGATCGGGATCAAACTTTCACAAGAGGTGCCTTTTTGTATTGGGCAACTTTTGATATGCTAAACATCCGGCATGGTGGCCAAACAGGTCCGTGGCAGCCGATTTCCCGAAAAACTTGACGCTTAAATACCGTCTCTCCCACTCACAGGAAACGACTGGGCTTTGGCATACACACTCCCCTACTAATGCTCCGCAAATTTTATAGAGAAGGTTTTGCTTTTGCACGTGGGTTTTTTTCCGGCAATCTTGAAAAAACCTTGAATTCCACTTAAAATTCCACATCTTGAAAACTACGCCGATGATCAGAGCAAGCTTGCGTAGTTGGGTGAGGCTCGCGATTCCGAACGTTTTGATACCAAAAAAATATAAATGGGTGGAATAGTTTGGCCGCAGCATTGAAAACTGTCTATTCTTAAATTACTTTAAAACCGAATTCGCTACCACACACAAATTTACCGTCTACAGTCTATAGGCTTCCACGCATCCCCCAGTTTTGCTTAATAACATAATCTCTTTATTATTCAGTCCTAACTTTTGTTTTTTTTATTTAACTCTCTCAAAACCGTTCGAGTCCCTACGAATTCCAGCAATTATTTAGCCAACCTACCTATACATACCTACCCTACCAAATAATAATGATAAATTCAAATTTATTTTTGGTGAATGACAGAGTATTGGCTAAGGTTTTTAACAATTCCTCCCTTTGCCAAATGCTTAGTTTAATAACAATGATATGGACCTTTAAAGTTTTGGCAATTGCCCGTGTGACTCGTATTTTAACCCTCCTAAAGTGTTACCACGAAATACCGCTAGATCCTTTCTCAAAAGTCGCTAGCATGTTTGTTATGCCCTGTTTTTCTACAGGTTTAACTTGGGTAATGTGAGTTCTAAATTGACTGGGTATATAAGGCTGCATGCACAATACAAGATATGAGGAATAGAGAACACAAAGAAACACATGGTAGCAAGTTACATGATCACGTTTATTGATATACCACTGCAGAATACTTGTGTAAGACAATATAATAGAATTGAACAACACTAGCATAAGTGGATCTGGATGGAGCCTAGTCTCCCACTTCCAACGTTCAGGTATTAATCTTCTGATCACTGGCTTTGATTTCACAGGTTTATATACCGAAGACCATCAATTTTACTTATAGATTCATATTCACTGTTAGATTTATTACTGGTAGCTCTGGTGCACAAGTAGTAGTTCACAGACTAGATTAGACACACGTATTTTTAGAGCACGGGAATTCTAGTAACCTCAGGGGGTACTGATCTAAGTTTTATATCCTTGTCTCAGAAATACATAGAACGCAAATCAGTGGGCGAACGTTAGATATCACTAGAGTTTTAATATCTGAATAAAGTAATTACGAGAGTCAAGGTCGCCTGTTAATTAAAGAGCACTGATCGCTTAGTACGTCCCAAATGGAATGGTTAAGTATGAATTACACTGGGCAAGGTCTTAGCCACTTCGTAGAAATATTAATTAGTGAATCTAAAACAGCACAGTAATATGTAGTACTGCTAAAGGGAATCTTGGGTAGTATCTGATGGGTCTGGTCCTGGTTATCTTGCGTCCATGATGTTGGGGGCTAACGACTGGTTCCGCGGCCGTCCAGGGGGGCCATATGTGTGAAGTTCTTCAATACGTGGGCAGGTCCTTCTATCCAAATCTGCCACGGAGTCTGCCGGTTCTGGGATCTCACTCCGGAACAACACAAGGGCAGAGCTAGAAATTAACTGCAGGGTAGTGACCCCTGGTTGGTGTCTAGCTTTCAACTGATTTGACTGGGGGCGGGAGTTAGATTTATAGGCTCTGTTCTGGACCCTGTAGACAGTAGGGATCTCGAGTCTTATGGACTTAATTGAGCTCTCAATAGATATGGGGACTAGGTAAGATGGTATTTACTGTTGTGGCACAGGGCGATAGGAAGCCTTTATATTTTCATATAACTGAGCCTTAGTAAGAGGTACTATTTTGGCTATACTGGACGTATTTAGGGGAGAGAGACTGGATCTACTTTGCGAGGAGGATGGGGACAGCTGTGATAGGAGCGTCTCTCTAGATTGTTCAATCGTCATTCTATGGTATAGCTGAGGTGCTAATTTAGTGATCAGAGCATGCAAGAAAGGTAAATGGTTTATTGTGAGTTAATAGAGGTTAGTAAAGGTGTTAGTCATTCATGGTTAGTTCATTGATAGGAAGAATTCCTGTGCTACCTGGCAATGACTCGAAAGTCAAAACAGGGGCCAGGTATACCTCCGCGGGGGTGGGGGTCTCCCTCCTCGGGTGGGCAAAAAGGGGGAGCTGGGCGCCCTCTCTCTGATATAGTCGTCCGGCGGCTGTGGCTAGGGGCTTGCCATATCACCAGTGTTTGTAATAACCCTCTGTGTATGAGACAGATGTGAGTGTCTTTAATACCAAAACCGAAGGTGCCTTAGCTAGCTGGTTTTACTCGGCTGGTTGTTAATTGTAGGGTTTGCTGGATATGGTGGAGACTGGGTTGCTAACTCTGCCACATTTATCTGGAAGTATGGCAATAGAAGTTAGTTACTGGCGGGGCGGCTAGCCTCGCACCGACGACCATTGGGTGCAGGGTTGTGAATGTGTTGTAAGAGAATAGATGGCATGCAAGGGGCTAGTAAAGTTCTAATGTTGTTCTGGCCTACTAAGTGAAGGTAGGCTGGATAGGAGTATATATATAAAAGGTTGGAGAGCGTTAGTAACGGACAATTCAAGGATCTTCAAGAGGTATGAGAGAGAGACTAGGTCGGACAAGAGTCGAGAAGCGCGGGTGTCTTAATGAGAGGGGGGGGGGGGGGAGTTCAAGGGCTACAGGGAAATTTTGCCCCTAAGGTCCCTGGGCGTGGGGGTGGCATTAGGCTACAATTGATATGGAAGTTTGAAAAGGCAGTGGAATACGTTAGCCAAATGCTACCGGGGAATGCAACTATGGGGTGGTATATGAGTCTGGAAAAGATAGTTATGTGATCTGTCAGAGGGTTATGGATACTATTAGTTGGCCCTGGGAACTGCGTTTTCTATTAAATATAAAATACCAACCACAGCGGCAGTTCGTAGGGGTACTTAGTTATTGTTTCGGGGTACTTATGACAGATACTGGTAACCAGGTTATCTTATACAATCTCTGGTTGGGGTAAGAGGTGTAAGACACGAAATAAATTGGCGTAGTGTGGGCTGTGGATACGAAGGAGGCAAGGGGAAGACGTATGACAATTGTGGAAAGTAAATGGAAAAAGGTGAACACAATGGCGGAGAAAAATACTTAACCTAAGGATTGCATACATAGATTTATGGGGCGATGGGTCTTCAGCTCTAGCTCTGACTTTCATGACTCTATCTCAGAAATGGCCATAAGATACGACATTACGGATGACGACCACATACCTATAGAATTAACAATCCAAATTAATAAAGCATCGGAAATAACAGAAACTAGCAATAGCATCAAGGCAAAAGTTCCATGGAATGTAATCTCAAATGAAGAGTGCCAAATGTACTGTGATAAAACCAAGGACTTATTAAATAGGGTGCAATATGATGGTAATGGTGTAGCACAATGCAGGGATCCAAAATGTAGTGATGCACAACACAGAAAGGACATTATTACATTTTACAATAGTATAATAGATTCTTTATCAAAAGCGGGGGAAAGTATTTTTAATAGCCGTAAATATAAGTCCTCATTCAATAAGCCAGGTTGGCAAGACTATGTGGCTGACCTGTATCAGGCCTCCAGAGATGCTAGGTCTCATTGGCTTGAAGTAGGTCAGCCTAGACAGGGGCCTATATTTGAACTTCACAAAAGAGCAAAGGCTAGGACCAAATATGCCATTAGATTTATTAAGCAAAATGAAAACCAATTAAGGAAGGAAGCCCTTGCAAAGAGTCTGGCAGAAAAGGATACTAACTGTTTTTGGAAGGACATCAGATCCATGCAAAATTGTAACACACCATTACCTGTCAGTGTTGAGGGGGTTACGGGTGAAGAGAACATTGCTGACTTATGGAAAACTCATTTTAAGGAACTACTTAACAGTGTAAACCAAAGGTCTACTAATGGTGCAATTCAATATGTGAAAGATAGTAATTATGAAGACATTAAAGTGACTGAAAGTGATCTTGAGAATGCCATAAGAAAACTTAACCTAAATAAAGCTTGTGGGCTGGATGGTATATATGCAGAACATCTTAAATATGCAGATAAGTTGTTAATAGATAAACTTAGTTCTTGCATCACCAGTCTATTTACGCATGGTGTCCTGCCGGAGTCTATGATATCCGTAATACTTGTTCCTGTCATTAAAGATAAATCAGGTAAAATTACAGCAAAAGACAACTACCGCCCAGTAGCACTTGCTAGTGTGGTGAGTAAGGTAGTTGAAATGATAATGCTAGAAAGAATGTCTGCATATATTGTCACCAGCAGCAATCAGTTTGGCTTTAAGAAAAATCACGGCACAGACCAATGCATATATGTGCTGAAAGAAGTGATTGATACATACAACAAACTAAATAGCTAAATTTTCTCTTGTTTTCTTGATGCAAGTAAGGCTTTTGATAGGGTATGTCACAAAACCTTATTTGAAAAATTAGTTAACAGGGGAGTGCCTAGCTATATTGTTAGGATACTTATTTTCTGGTATGCTAATCAAAAAATGTGTGTAAGATGGGGCAACATCCTGTCAGGCTCTTTCGCCGTAACCAATGGTGTTAGGCAGGGGGGGATATTGTCTCCGTATCTTTTCAACGTCTACATGGATGATCTTAGTCTGGAGCTGAACAAGACTCGCACTGGGTGCTGTATTGGCAGCACCATTGTAAATCATCTCATGTATGCTGATGACCTAGCCTTAATCGCGCCCTCTGGAGCAGGACTGGATAAATTATTAAGAGTATGTGAAAAATTTGGAATCGAACATTCAGTCAAATTTAATCCTATAAAGAGCAATATCATAATATTTAAATCTAACCTTCTATTGAAATCAAAGCTACCTAAATTCCATTTGTATGAAGAAATTATAGAAGAAGTAAGTAAAGTAAAGTACCTAGGACAGTATATTTCATGTGATCGCTCAGATGATGAGGATATGGGTCGTCAGCGAAGGCAACTTTACATGCAGGGAAATTCAATATTAAGAAAATTTCATATGTGCACATGGGATACAAAAATAACATTGTTCAACTCCTACTGCTCACCAATGTATACAGCACAACTATGGTGGAACTATAATAAAATGACAGTGAATAGACTAAGTATCTCATATCACAATATCATGAAAATGTTTCTGGGGCTCTCAAAATATGAGAGTACAAGTACGCTATGTGCCTATATGAACTTACACTGTTACAAATCACTCATTAGAAAGCTAACATATAAATTCATTCAGCGCCTTAACACTTCTGAGAACAGGATCATTAAAATGCTACAAACTCCAAGCATAGTGTACACCTCCAGGATCCAGGCACACTGGAGGAAGTTGCTCTATATTTAACCTTAAGTAATGATTTCAGGTCTGCTACTCTACAGAATTAGCATACCGGTACTGATCCTCATAGTGCAGTACAGTACCGATATTCCTATACTGTACTGTAGCAACATACTGTACCGGAAGCTAAATGATGTGAGGCATGGTACTGTACACAATTAGGACAGTGGTTTTGGTAACACAGTAGTTTGATGACCACTGTTTTTGGTTGAGGCAGTGCTGTGAACTACATGATAGCAAGCTGGGTATTATTTAATTTCTTTTTATTTTATGTAGCCTATGTACAGTAGCTTATATATATTTATATATATTTATGTTACTGTAAGGTATATATGGACCCCAGTATGGTCCCCTCTGTACTGTGTGAGTCTGAAATAAAGTATTATTATTATTATTATTATTATTATTCAGAAGCTTAGTCTGGCAAGACAAGATGTTAGGGAATGTTAATATTAATACTTAGTTACTAGAGGAGCAATGCAAGGGGCGACTGAGCACGGGTTACATATATCTATACTCGTCATGGAAAATGATATAAGAGGTCTAGGGACAAGCGTGGGTGTTTGAACTTCTAAGATATATAACATCTACTTCTCGGATGTAAGAACATACATAGATATATTTATGGCTGTCTGATGTGTTGGCATTGGCTCAACGTCGGGACAGGGCATGTTTTTAATATGAATGTATATTCCTATTCATCATCTTTGTAGCAAGGACAGTGCCGCTATGTCGTATCAATGCTGGTGGCAGTTAATATTATAGACTTAGTTACTAGAGGAACAATGCAAGGGGCGACTGGGCACGGGTTACATATATCTATACTCGTCATGGAAAATGATATACGAGGTCTAGGGACAGCGTGGGTGTTTTAACTTCTAAGATATATAACATCTACTTCTCGGATGCAAGAACATACATAGATATAATTATGGCTGTCTGATGTGTTGGCATTGGCTCAACGTCGGGACAGGCATGGGTGTTTTTAATATGAATGTATATTCCTGTTCATCATCTTTGTAGTTAGGAGTGTAGGACACGAGGGGGTTAGTGTACGTGAGGTGTGGAAAATGGTCAGTTTTAGAAAAGGTAAATGGGTGTGTCCTGGAGCTGTTTAGCCCTGCGGGCTTGGGCCTGTCTGAAATGGCTGGCTCGGTCAGCTGGTCCTTTCGTTCTGTGGACCTTTCCTTTGGTGTTTCTGTGTGGTGTTCGTTCATGGCTTCTGTGGTGGGCTTCTCGTTCTGGGGCATTTTAATGTTGCTACATAGCCAAACAATGTTAGGATAATGCTGCAATTTCTAAATAGTTTTGGTTTGTTTGTTTTGCAAATTTTCCAATGTAGTATGACTAGAATGTCTGAAATTTTCAAATTATCCCTAGTAAATGTCTCTAGATATAAAAGAAATAGCTGCTAGATTGAAGTAAATAGCTCTACATTTAGCGGTAATATGTAGCTTTACAACTGGCACCACTGCAACCACCACCCAGTATGTCTCCACAAAATACTGCTAGATCCTTTCTCAAAAGTCGCTAGCATGTTGCTACATAGTCAAACAATGTTAGAATAATGCTGCAATTTCTAAAGAGTTTTGGTTTGTTTGTTTTGCAAATTTTACAATGTAATATGACTAGAATGTCTGACATTTTTAAATTATCCCTAGTAAATCTCTCTAGATATGAAAAAATGGCTGCTAAATTGAAGTAAATAGCTCTACATCTAGCGGTAATATCTAGCTTTACAACTGGCAACACTGCCTAGCCCTTCTTTCCTATCTTCTTCCTCCCTCATATGTATCAACTACCACTCTAGTGAACTTTCGGTATTTAGTTTATTCAGCTTAATACTATTTATCCACATAAAATAGAAACCTATCACGATTGTTGTCTAATACAACCATAGATAATGCTATTACATATTATTTGAACATGAGGTCGAATTTAGCAGTTGTGTTTACCTTGAACAGTAATTGACACTCTGTGACAGAACCGAAAGCTTCTCTTGCCGTGTAGTACTCAAAGAAAGCAGGGGTACTTAAGCCAAGTCAGAGATGCAGAGGTAACTTTCACAA